>JASANZ010002238.1:0-92160 GCA_030849805.1 Sergeia podlipaevii
CCCCCTCTCTCTTGTGCGACTTCTCTTGATTACTTTTCTTTCTTTTTTTTTTTTTAAGGAGAAGAAAGGAAAAGGTCTGGCTATGAAGGAGGGATCAATGACGCGAAGAGCGGTACATCTCTATTGCGTGCATAGCAGTGCGTCTTAATGTGCTGTAAGACCTGTTCTCTTTGCAAATCTTTTTTTTTTTCCCCTCCCCATTGGGTAGCAGGTTTGTTCTATCACGCATTTAGTCAAAATTGATTTTCTTTTCTTTTCTTGCTGTCTCGTCTTTCTCTTTTTTTTTGGTGCGATGCAAAGGCCTTACTTCTGTCCTTCAGGTGTTTTGAATTTTTTTTTCTCGTGTGTGTGCGTGCTTTGTGAATCTTAGCTACTGTTGTTGCATTTCTATATACAGAAACAAACGCTACATGAGCGTCCATCTTTATCACTACTACCACTACTACTACTAATGCTTCCACAAACTGCTGTAATACCAATATTGCAAACGCCACAGAAGAAAGATGAAGTAGGTTGCTCCTTCTTTCTTCTCTTTTAATCATAGAAAAAGAAATGGAAAATGCATTGATTGTATTCATTAAAAGCGAGTTTGAACGTGAAACAAAATAGTAAAAGTTAGAGGATTAACGAAAAGAAGAGGTGCTTATATATATACATATATAAAGGTGGTAATGATTGCACCCGTCTTACGCTTTCAATATTGGCAAAGTGCCCACCTTCAACTTTCAATTTAACTTGCCACGTCATTATTAGAAACAAGGACAATATATTTATAATGAGACGCACGTTTCACCCGCAAAGCTGTAGGAAGCATTATTATTATTATAATCATCTTCATTTTGTATCCTTGAGTTTGTTTTATTTTCTTCTTACTATGGGACCATCTCGGTATTTTTTTTTTTCAGGGGTCCTCTTGGTGTTGTAGATGCTCTTGCTTTACACTTTAACTCATCAGCTTTGTATTTTTCTTCTTTATTCTCCCTTTTTTTTCTTTTTAACGGTTTGCGCATTTTGTTTATCTGTAGAGAGGCATCTAGCCGCTCTTTAAGCATTTTTTTTTTTTGCTCTGAATCCCCTCTTTCATTCAGATTTTTTGTTTTCGCAGTGTGCTAATAGTAACCGAGCAATTCGTTTGTGTGTGTGTGTGTGTATGTGTGTGTGTGTGTGTAAGTAAGAGTGATGGAGCGAGCTTATATACACCCCCCCCCCCGCCGTTGTTGTTGTTATTACTGGCTTTATGTGATGTTATATATTATTAGCATCATGTTTTACAGTTTTGAGCTTTGTATGCTAAATGCGAACGGGGAAGTCAAGGAACAAATACAAATGAAAATAACGATCGGAAATTGCACTTCTGTTTACAATGCGATTTAGGAATGATTGCGGAGGAGGGGAGCAACGAACAGAAAAACAAAATGAAAGTATATTTATATTATGGATACGAAAGGAACAATATAGTAGTTAAAATATCTCCGCAATGGTTTATTGTGCTATATGGCGTTGCATGTCTCTTTGCTGATGAATACTCACGTTGAATATGTACTGACGATTCGTAGATATTTGTGTGTGTGTGTGTGTGGGAGGGGGGGTTCTTTGTATTTGTGATTTATTATTATTACTTTTTGTTGATGGGTCTTTGCTTTTTTTTTTTTCTCTGTGTGTTTTGTTTCTCTTGAAGGCTTTACCATTGCTATTAGTGCAGCGGTTTTAGGACCTCATTTCGGTTTCTTTTTTTTACTATAATTGTCTCTTTTATCTCATTTCATCAATCATCTTTTAATGAGTTTGTTCTGTGACGAAATGTTTCAAAGTTGTCTTCCTCCCCTTCCTTTCCACTTTTTCGCTTTTTTTTTTTTGATGGGAGCATTAAAACTTTTTTTAGTGCTGTTTTTCATCTACGTGCAGTTCCCGATAAGAGGAAGAAAAAAAAAAAAAAACTAAAAGGTGGATATCAGTAATAAGAAAAGAAATACAACACTGCAGAGTCGCATTGTGCCTTCGTACCCGATGTGGTTATCATTATCGTTATGATTTGTGTTTCCTCCGAGGTAAGTTGAGTTGCGTGAGGTCGGCACTGGTTCTGCAAAAAAAAAAAAAAAAAAAAAAAGAATGAAAACTGAAGGATTGTGTTTGTATTATATGTGTGTGTGTGTGAGGTGTGTGTATTGGAGGAGGTACAGACATACATTGTAGCTTTGAGTTCGCTAACTGCCCCTTCCCCTCTGCATCACTACATCTATACATTAGTGTGAGTGCAGAAGCTGGAAAGTTGAAATGTGTGAAGGAGCAAGGGAAGAAAGAAAAGAAAAACTCGAAAAAACGAGATAGTATACATTTTATTTTAACATAAACAATAGGCGAGGGAAGAGAAAGATAAGAAGTTGAGAGACACAGCAGTAGCCATCACCGAGGAGAAGAAGATAAATGTGTTATGGTGGATGGGGTGACTCTTTCTCTTCCCCCTTTCTTTTGCCTACTATTTGCTTCTTTTGGAGGTACATCCTTTTTTCTTCCTTTTCTCACTTTCCATTCTATGCCAAGTATTTTCAAGAAGGAAAGAAAGAGAAAGCAACAGAGAGGGAGAGATGTACGCATCTATATATCTATAGTACTACTTAAAGTACAGCTGCGGTCATTGCTCGGCAATTGAGTAATCAGTGAGAAGGGGTGTGGCTGCGCAGAATTCGTATACATAATGCACTCAGTTGCTTTTTTTTTTGTTTGTTTTATCATCATCTTTTCTGTTGTTGTTTTTTTCTATCACACACATAAAAAGGCACTTTTTTTTCTCTTTTTTTCTCTTCCGTCTGCACATCTGCTGTGTACTTTAATTTTATCTAAACAGTGCTTTTTGTTGTTGTTTTTTTGTTGTTTGTTTCTAAGAACTCGCATGTCGCGGTCTGAATGTGGTCAGGCAATAAGATAAGCTTATATATATATATATGCAGCTGTTTGTGGTGTTGCGTTCTCTTTTTTTGTTGCTTTTTAAAAAATGGGAAAAAATATATATAATGCGTTGTGGGAGCACTTTGTGTCTTTGTGAGGAAGCGAGTGGGTGTAATTTCTTCCATTGAATATATGTTTCACTGCTGTATGTATGCGTGCTTGAGCATGGAGAGCACATGTAGGAGAGGGAGACGCTGTAATGCCTTGTCATACATTTGGTATTTATTTTCCCCGTATGCGATTTCTCTTTTACTAGTGCTATTACTATTATTAAAGAGATCTGATGTGTTGATCATAAACTACCTTTTTGTGAGCGTTCCTATGTTATTGCGTTCGTTTTTCTTTTATCATCGCAAACTTTTTGTTGCAGAGCCATGTCATCTTGCTGAAGACAAGTGTGCTCCAGTTTCCTTTGTGTTAGCTTGTTTTTTTTTTTCTTTCTCTCATTTTTTGCTCTTGCGTAACACAAAAACATAAACTGGAACGCGTTCATGGTATTTCTTTACTTTTAAAAAAATATTATTTTTATGATTTTTGAAAAGATGGGGGTGATGAAAATGAAACGTTACATTGTATACCGTTCGATTCAAATACAAAGAACGAAAAATACATTTTTTTTTTCTTTGTATAGCTGTGTGCTGAAAGGGAGGACCATTACGTTGTTCATTTTGGAAAATACATATTATAAAAACATTAAGACAGCTATTTAACCTTGTTTACAATGGGGCTTTTCATATATACTAGCACTAGTATTAGATTTTTTTTTTTTTTGTTGCCTAGGGTAAAAATATCGCAAAACACCCGTGACTTTTCACACCTTGCAATGCCCTTTAAGAATCATTCTTCTTCTCTCTCTCTCTCTCTCACTTTTACGAAAAAATATATTCTTTTCTTTCTAATTTTTTTTTCTGAGGCTTGTGCAAATCACCTTTGCAAAATCGATTTGTATAGCTCTCTATTATTTATGATTTTTTTTTCCCTTGCACGTACATATACACACCTTTGCAAAGTATCTATCTCTCTCTCTCTCTGAAAAAATACAATTATCACGGATAACATGGATAATCCGCAAGGCGCCACTCCTGCAGAAACGTTAGACGACGACAACGGGGATGCCACCTATCTTCTTCCACGTCTTGCCGCTTATATCGATCCTGGACAGGATGTTGGTCATAGAGAGGACGGTGTCGACGATGGCGATGTCGACGCGGAGAACGCGAGGGAGGCTTATGTAGTGGAGAGTGAGACACTAGCGAACTCCTCTCCTTCTTTTGAAATGGCGGTTGGTCAAAGCGCCACACCGTACGATGCTGTCGAGTCACAGCAAGGTGGTAGTGATGACGAGCCTGTTTTCATGCTGCAAAGTGGAGACGATGACATCGATAATGATGGTCAAGAGGAAGCAGATGGCGGGGATAACAACGTCGAAGAGGATGATGGGGATGTGGCGGAGAATCTTGCTGGTCTCTTTCAGCACACTCGCGTCAAGGAGCTGCTCCGTTTTGAAGGTAACTCCTCTGTTATCTCTAAAACTGCTGCACAGACAGCTTCAGAGGCGGTCGTCCTGATCCTGCAGGATGTAACCAAGGCGGCCGCCACTGAGGCTTCACGTAGGAACCGCAAGACAATTATGTACGACGATGTGGCGCGTGTAGTGCAGCTGTATGATCGCTTTGCTTTTCTTAGCGACATAATCCCCCCCAGTGCTGCGACGAGCGCCATGTCCAGTTCAGTACACGTTGGCTCGGGAGTGCGGCAGCAGCAAAGACAAACGCAGTTGCTCAAGAAGAAGCAGAGCATGGGGACCATGCAAAAGGAAGCCGCGACAGAATTGGGTTCCTCTCGTGGCGCAGGAGGACCTTCAAAGGGGAGTGGTGTAAAGGAACGAAGGGGGAGTACGAAACAGAGGAACAGCGCTGCTGCTGCTGCTGCTGCTGAGGCGGAAGGTGTTCCACTGGGGGGACATTTTCTTGCTCCGGGAAGTGGAATGCGGCAGGCGACGCTTCGTTTTTAAACTTTTGTTTTCTCGTTCCTTCTTTCTTCCTTCCTTCCTTCCTTTTTTTTTTTTGCGGCATATATTTATAGAACGGTCGAACTGCGCGAAAGCGCATGGCCTTTTTTTTTTCTCTGGTGTATACGTCAGGAGGTGCTCCATATAGAAGATAATTAGGAGATTTTCCCATATATGCATAGTTAACTGATTAAAACGAAAAAGTGACTTTTGTTTCTTTTAATTTTTTTTATTTTTTTTTTTGCGTGGTTATGTGATGGGTATTTCTTAGCGATAGAGTCAATAGACGCATATTATTTACATCTCTTCTCTATTTTCTCTCCTTTCTTTCAAATTCTGCTTTTTTTGTGTGTGTGCAAGGTTTTTATCTTTTTTTTTTGTAGTGCTAGTCATTATATACAAAGACACAATTCTTGTGTGATTTGTTTTGTATTTTTTTTCCAAAGTATTTATTCTGTTTTCCTTTTTTTTTTCTTTTACCTTATTATTTTTTATCGGATTTCAACGATGTCTGCATCAATGCCAGGCACTCCTCGCCTGGACCGCCAGCAGGTACCAATGCAGCAAATGTCTACAGAGGAGCTTCGCCGTGAATACGTTCAGTTGATGGGCACGCAGTTCTGCTTGCGTGCAGAGGAGGAGCGGGTCAACAGCAAAATTGAGAAACTGCGAGAGGAGGCGGTACGACTACAGCAAAGCGCTGAGGTAGAGGAGGAACACGCAGCTAACCAGCTTTTGCGTCGCCTAGAAGGGGCCGAGCGGGACGTGCGTAAGTACGAACTTTTGCTCAAAGAGGAGGACTGCGCCACCAAGAAGCTGAAGGATCAGATTCAAGAAGTGCGCGGGCAGCAAGCGGATATTGAGAATCAGCTGGAGCAGCAGCAGGAGTATATCTTGCTGCAGCTTCAAAAGAAGGTACTGGATGTCACCAAGAAGAAGAATGAGCTGGAGCGGGAAATTATTGCTGAGCGCAAGCGCTATCTGGATCTACTTGCAAGTCAACTGGAGCTCTTCCGTCGCGCTGAGAGCAGCGACAGTGGCGCAACCTCTCCAGCTGCTCCCGCTGTGGATGCAAGCATGCGGTCGTCTACCTCCGCACATATACAGGATACTCCTCCGAGTGAAGCTGCAGCAGCAACAATTACTGCAACGACAACAGCAGCCGCAGCAGCACAGGCGGACACTGCCTCTGCGAGGTCGACATCGATCCTTAGCACATCGCACGGCTCAACATCTACAGATCAGCTCATCACGCAGTTAGAGCAGCGTCTCAACAAACTGTTGCAGGATCACGCAGCCGCTACGCAGTTTAGTGCGGACACCGAGCGACGCTGTGATGAATTGATTGAGAGGCTACACTCCGTTCAGTCCGCAGCGTGCACTGACCGTGCGAGGGCAGCGGAGCTTAAGGAGGATCTTAGGCAGGCCAAGTCACGACTGGCAGATACCACAAGCGCTACCTTTGATGAAAGCATGATTGGGCGGGATAGTTTTTACGATGAAGGAACGTTGGGGAGTACACCGTCACGTTCGTTAGAGCAAAGCTCATCTAGCATTATCTCCGTGCCGTACTCCGCTACTTTGCGGGATCGCACAAAGGAGTTACTTTCTTTGGCACCGCCGCCCACGGCGCATCCAGGCACCAACTGATTTTTATTTATCTTTGGATTTCTCTGCTCCCCTTCCTCCTCCTCCCCTCATCTTTATTTATTTACTGCCTCCATTTGTATTGCTGCTGCTGCTACTGCACAATTCTCTTGTTTGTCGTGGTGCAAAAGAAGAGAATGCAAGTCATCATCATGCTTGCGCATCAACTTGCTTTCGTGCTTGTAGATTTTTTTTTTCCCCAAGGTCATCCCCCTTCAAGTAGTAGAGCCGAAAGAGGGGACATTTTTTTTTTTTCCTGGGTATATATATATATATATATATTTCAAAACGCAAGTGAAAAACGCGTGTAGTGCAATATATATTTAAGATAAAATATGTGCTGAAGAGAAAACAGAATGTTTTTTTTCTCCGATTTTTATTTCATTTTATTAAGGAGGGGAAATTACGTAGAGTCTACATCTGGAGTTTCTTTTTTTTTTTTTTTGAGTGTGAGATTCTTTACAAAAAAAAAATGCGATGATACGTTCTTCTTCCTTCTCTTCTAGTTACAGTAACTTGTTACGTACAAACCGTCAATAGCAAAAAGAAGTTTGGAAAGCGAAAAGAATTTGACAGCAAAAAAAAAGTTAGTTGAACAACAGAGAACACATTTTCTTTTTTTTGTTCTTGACGTACAAAGCACGGATACTGTGCAGTATAGCTGAAACAGTCTTACGATGCCATTCGCCATACAACGAAGATGTATGTTGCTGTGGAAACCAGAAGAGTGAGAAGGAGACTTGCAGAAAAGAAAAAAAGATATATTGCTGTTCTTTTTTTTCATTTAGATAAGTGTACTTTTGCTTGACCCAAGTATTCTTTTTACATGCTGTATTTTGTAAATCAATTGCTTCTATACATCAATTATTGTTAGTACTGTTCCTTAGACACATGTTCGTCGTCTATGATACACATCTTTTTTTTTTCTTTTCTTTGTAGTGGGACATGGTGATATTTTAATGGTGTTTCAATTTTTGTATTCGTATCATATTGATCGTATTAACTCTCTTCTCTTTTTTTATTTTTATTTATTATTATTTAAACATGCTTTCTATACGAACAAAATTCACTACAGTCAATAGTGGCAGCAAACGTAATTTTTTGCTTTTGCTCTGCCTTTTGTAATTATTTTAAAGAAAATAATTTCCCATCAGCACCCATGTACACTACGCACTCTGAGGAATACCCTGACTGGCTAGAACTCCAGGTTGGATCACATCTCTCCTCGAAGGCAAGCGATGTGGGTATTGTCTATGGCGCTGCAATTCCTACAGGTTCAACGTTTCCCAGCACCCTTTTTGGTCAGCACGTGGACCGAAACAGCTATGATAGTGCGCTTCGTGGAGGGTCAAGTGACGGCTCCACACAGCTCAACCCGGTAACGCGCTTTCGATTTATTTTTGACGCTTTGCCAAGTGTCAGCGAAGACTGCGCAGACTCGTCGGGGACCGCAGTGGATCCCAAGGAAGAGGGCACATGTCTTGATACCGCCGGTGCCGCTGCGATGGCTACATGGGAGGAGATGAAGGGGACGTTTATGCGTGCGGAGGAGGTGGTACTACCAGTGAAGGTGCCTCTTTGGAGTCTCACAGTCGCCGATCTCGCTGCAGAATTCTCTGCGCGTGTCAACCGCAAGTATCCCTTACTCGGCACTCAATGGACAGTATCGACGTTTCTCATGCGGCACCCGGTGATGGAGGAGGAGATGCAAGTGGATTTGCCCCCCATACAGCCTAAGCTTAGTGCGCTCCGACAACGAGCAGTAGATCGGAGACTGAAGGCTATGAATGCTGCCGCCAGTGTTCCGTCCAGCAGTGCGAAAGCGCAAGAGAGCGAGGGGCAGTTCTGGAGTTTGGATGTATGCATGAATGGAGAGGATACGCTAGATGATTTTTTTCAGGCCCCCGCGAATGTGCATGAAGTCCGTGTGTACGATCTCATAGTACGCTGGGAACTGAAGGAGGTCTGTGGCACTCGAATACCAAATTTGACTACTAACATGCCGAATGATGTGAACAGTGGTTGTATTGCTGCTAGTAAGAGGAGTAGTGGGCATTGCAAAGCTGCCGCTGTTGCTGCTGCTGTGGCGCCGCCTGAGCCAGTTGTCATGGTGGTCCAGCGGTCCACGTATTTAGACCTGCTTCAACGCAAGTGTGCACGCGCAGCAGAAATCGCTGCCCGCACTTATGTACCTCCGCCATTTCCATTTTTGGACGCTCAGGACAGTCAGGGTATGGACAGCGCGGAGTCCTCAACCACCTCGTCTTTAGATGCCCTCATTGCTCCCTCCAGAGAGCAACTGGAGCGACGGAGGCGTCGGCAAGAGCGTGCAGCGGCGGTGCACGAGTTGCTGGGAGACGAGGGCACTGCGCGGGCCGCCATCACAGAAGAGGAAAGGAGGGGGGCAGAGATGTTGAAAGCGATGGAGGCGGATGCGCTACGCCACGTACTCACGTTGGAGGCTCTTAAGGGTGACTTTACAAAAAATGGTCAACTGGCAGCCTTCTTGCGCAGAAGACGGTTTTACCCTCTTGATACGGTGCCACTCACGCGGAGGCGGTCCCCGGAACTAACCGAGCGCTTGACCCAGAGTGCAGATTGCGCTGTACAGCAGTCATTCGCCTTTAAGGGCCCACACCGGCCACGCAAGAACAAGAAGCAGCAGCAGAAGGCCTCTGATGATCCTCTGTTTCTGCTGCGCAGCCCCATCGCACGGAAGGGAAAGGGACGAGGTGGGAAGAATGCTCAATGTGAGCACAATAGCGACGACGACGACACCCCACCTGTTCAGTTCCGGCAAGTACTGCAAGACGCCATCGACGCGGAGAGGGTCCTCATGCGCAAGGAAGAAGAGGAGGAGCTGCGAGTCGCGTACTACGTGATGCGGGGTGAGCCAGTGCCTCCGCGTACCCCCACGCCGCCACCGACGCCACGGACACCAACCATGGAGGATATTCCTGAGTACATGTACAAGACTGTGCTGGAGGCTTACCTAGAAGACCGCCGAGATATCATACGCACGGAGCGCGTGTTGTTTCGTGACATCACACGAACCATGACGGAGGTGCTAGTCTACCAGCGCACTGTGGAGGAGGAAGCCGTGCGACAGGCCTTTCTCGAGGAGCTCGACGCCGCACGCGCACTTGATTTTGCTGCTTATCTGCCTTATGGGCACACCGGGCTTGGCAGAGAGGACAATGAGACCCAAGTTCGTCCCCTTGGCGTTGGAGCACCTTCGCCAAATGAAGATATTGTTTTGATGAGTGAGGGTGCAGCGGTGAATGCCCAGACATATACAAGCATGCAGATGCCAATATACGCATCTACTGAATCATGGCGGTACAGTTTCAAGACCACACGATCGCAAATTCAAGAGGAAACATCAAACGCTATGTTTGCGGAGATCGGAATGCTTGCCAAGGCCGGAGGGATGTCAATTGAAGGAAGACTGCGCAGACAGTACGCGATGATCAGCGAGCGCAAGGCTGCGCTGGCATCCAAAGAGAGACAAACTGCTGAAAAGAGCAAGACCGATAAAGTAAAAGGAGGCACGCTAGAAGACATTAAAGCTGCTCTCCAAGTCCTCATGCGTCGTGAGGAGCTTACACGAATGGCTATTGTGGAGGAAGAGTGGAATCACTACCTAAGGATGACACTTACAAACAGATAGCTTTCTTTTTTTTTTTTGTCTTTTCTCTCTTCTCAGTCGGTCATTCCGATGTCATGCCGGTGGATATGCAATGCAAAAAAAAAAAAAAATGTTAAGTAGCGCAGTGGATTGACGTATTTAGAACAACAGACACTTCTTTTATTTACTCCAAACTACTTTATAAAGCGGAAAAAAATAATAAAAATGGGAAAGAAAAACTTTTTTTTCTCTTTTGTTGTTGTTGTTGCTGCCGTATTGGACGATGTAACTAGCACGTTTTTGTTCTTTCTCGCTTTTTTTCTTCTTCTTGCAGTACTTGATGTTTCGACTGCTTGCAGAGTGTATACGAACATTAATATATAGATCAACAGAAACTGTCAATTTCTCCTTGTGGATATCAACTTTATTTTCATGCTTAATTAATTGTAGAATATGATGAAGCAATTTTGTATCATGTTTGATATTTTTGTCTTGTTTGTATTGATACGATACACTTGGTTTCAATATCTTGCTCTCCTTCTTTAATTTTTTTTTTCACTTTCTTTTATTAATTTTTATTTTTTTTCTGCTTTAGTTTCCCACCTGTGATTGGAAATCAAGTTGTGCCATTATTTTATAGCGTGAAAAAAAAGTTTTGTAGTGAAATATTAGTATTATTATTTTTATCTCGTTGCTGTTGCGTCTTCTCCGAATTTTTTTTTTTTGTAGAAAGGAAACATATTTGTGTGTTGTGTGTCTGCGTGCTTTGTTTGAACAGAAGAAAAGATAGAATATCTTGTTCTCTTCTTTTCAGTGATGCACACTCGTTGGCATTGCACTAGATTTTGCCAAAGTTTCTGGAGTCATGAGTCAGGCTACTGCGCGGTGCAGCAGAACTTTACAACAGTAGCACGAACAAGAGTACGACGCGCAGCGGCAATAAAAAACTTGCTCCTGCCGCTGCTGAGTGCCGGTGCTTCACAATGGAACGGGGGGCACGCTGGTGTCAAGAGTGTTGCCGCCACTGCAAGTCACCGCTCATTGTCACCGCAGATCGCTTTGCGCGTGTCATGCACTGAGAGACGAGGCATGCAGAATGCACGCTCCCTGGACCCTCTCCCTTCCACATTATGCAAGCTTCTTCACCCCGATTCCTCTTATCTCTCTTCCTCTATTCTTTTCTCTACTCTCACAACACCACGCCGTCACTTTTCTTTTTCCTCTGACGGCAATCATAACGAAAGGAATATTAGCTCAGATTGTAGAAACCCTACCAGTCTTGGCCATAGCTCAACAACAACAACCACACCAAAACAACCACCCATATCACCTGAAAAAGTCTATAAAATGGCTGATCAGGAACAGCTAAAGCAGCAAGCGGAGGCTGCCGCGCTAAAGCTGAAGGACATTGTGGGTCTTGACGACAAGAATGCCAAGGATCTCTCCACCAAGCCCGAGCGCGTGGAGGACCTGCTTGCCTTCTTCGCAGCTCACAACATGAAGAGTGAGAGCCCTCGCGATATGAAGGTGATGCTCTTCAGCGTCTGGACCAAGGTCAAGTCTACCAAGCATCGCGAAATTATCGCCAATTTGGTGCTTGAGAAGAAGCTGGACAACACTCAGAAGGTGGACGCCGCTATCAAGTACGTCAGCGCGATCATGGACGCTAATGCGGACATCAACACCACCGAGATGGAGAAGGAGTGTGGCGTTGGCGCATTTGTAAGCGAGGATGATGTGCGCAAGCTTGTTGCTGAGGCACTTGCGGCTGAGGATCTAAAGGCCCTCAAGGCCGCCTGGGACAAGAATCCAAACATGATGCTAGGCAAGATGCGCCGCATCGCTGCTCTGCGTTGGGCTGAGGTGAACCACATCAAGACCGCCCTCGATGAAAAGGTCCCTGCGCTGATCAGGGATGTGATGCTTGATGACGCGTCAGACAGCAACGCCAAGACAGCTGTTAAGGAGGCGAACGAGGCTGCTGCAGCGGCCGCCAAAAAAGTTGAGGTGTGCCCGCGCAACGACGATTTTGTTGCCATCGCGCAGGGCCTCCCAAAGACACCTATTGGCGAACTGAAGCTCCACAAGGAGGGGAGCATCGTCTACATCACTGGTTGGGCCCACCGCGTGCGTCATCAGTCCCGCATGTCCTTCATCGTCCTGCGCGATGGCACTGGATACGTGCAGTGTGTCTTCAACGGCACCACTGAGCCTTTCCACCGCGAGTCCGCTGTGGCGATCCGCGGCAGGATCGTGCCTGAGGCCAAGGCTCAATCTGAGATCCAGCCTCCACTCGAGGTGCACGTTGATGAGTACGCCGTCATTGGTCCCTCCGACGGTTCTATCGAGACGATTATTACCGCTGAGAGCTCTGTCGACAAGCTCTTTGATCAGCGTCACATTGTTCTCCGCGGTACCAACGCTACTGCGATGATGAAAGTGCGCCACGAGGTTCTCCGTGCGTTTCGCGAGTACTTTTGGGCGAAGAAGTACTACGAGGTAACTCCCCCGACACTCGTGCAGACCATGTGCGAGGGCGGCTCGACGTTGTTTGATGTGCTTTACTACTCTGAGACTGCCTACCTTACTCAATCGTCACAGCTCTACCTTGAGACGTGCACTGCATCGCTCGGTAACGTGTACTGTGTGATGCCTAGCTACCGCGCCGAGAAGTCCAAGACGAAGCGCCACCTCAGTGAGTTCACGCATCTGGAGGCTGAATACGACATCTGCAACTTTGAGGACCTCCTCGGTCATCTTGAGGACATGATCTGCTGCGTCTTTAAGACTGTTGTGGAGCGCGCTGGACACCTCGTCGCGATGTTGAACCCTAAGCAGTTGATTGATCCCAAGGGCAACCTGAACGACCCCAACAACTACAAGTTTATGCCCAAGAAGCCCTTCCGCCGCCTGCCATACGCCGAGGCGATCAAGTTCTGTAACGAGAACGGCATCATCAACACCGAGACGGGGAAACCCTTCGTCTATGGTGAGGACATTACTGACCAGCCGGAGCGCGCGATGGTGGCGAAGTTTGGTGAGTTTGTTCTGATGACGCACTTCCCAGCTGAAATGAAGTCCTTCTACATGCAGCGCGACCCCAAGGATCGCACGCTGACAGAGTCTGTTGACGTCCTGGCCCCCGGCATTGGCGAGATTGTGGGTGGCTCCATGCGTATGTACAACTACGAGGAGCTGATGGAGGCCTACAAGCGCGAGCAGCTCGACCCCTCTACGTACTACTGGTACACCGACCAACGCAAGTTTGGCGGCACTCCTCACGGTGGCTTTGGACTCGGTGTGGAGCGCCTGCTGGTGTGGCTGCTGGACCTTGACAGCGTCAAGGATGCGTGTCTCTTCCCACGCTACATGGGTCGCTGCAAGCCTTAAGAAAGGGTGATATATATATATATATATATATATATGCTTTGTATGCACACGAGGGGAATAATCTGGGGCATGTACAGAGGACTTCTACGTTGAGAAGGTGTAAATATGAGAGAAGGACAGAAGTGAGAAAGAATCTGGGAGAGTATCAACGTGCGCTTATTTTGTGTATTCCATCTTCCTTATCGTTATCGCTAGATGATGAATCCACACATGTGCATAAAAAGAAAACAAAGAAAAAGGAAAAAAAATGAAAAACTGCCTTCTTTGTGCAAGGGATGGGGTCCTCCTCTTGTCGAGCGCCAAATGTGGTGTCGGACTTTCAGCAGTAATCTTGTGCTCTTTGATTTTTTTTTTTATCTCTCTCTCTCTCTCTCTATACATGTCTCGCTTTACGTATGTACATCTTTATGCGCTACAAAAGAAAAAAATATGGTGAGATTGTGTTCTATATGTTTGAGAGAAAAAAAAAGAAAACGAAAGGCAAACGTGTCATGATTTGCAACAAGTTAATCCAACAATATTCTTGGCTTGTTTTAACCCTCTTTTTCACTTTTTTTGTTTGTTTGTTTGCACTTGAAGTAGTGGAACTTTTACTTATGCACAGCGTGCATCGAATGTGCCGATTTGGGAACATCATGATCAAAAAATATATATTTTTTAAATGCAACGAAGAAAGAAAGACGGCTGTCACGCAATAATATGGCTGGAAGAGCGAACGCATCATGTGTCGTGCCATAGGGTAATTCAATTTTATTAAGGAAAAAAACCAGGTATCCTTATGCAACTATTCACTCATAAATGAAATACTATTCCCTAAGATGATATCATTTTGACGACTGACTTTTCTCTTTCGCATTGTTATTACTATTTCTTTGATGCAGAAAGCAACTGCTGGCTTACCATACAGCATGCTTTAAAATACATCTTTTCCTTACCTTCTTTTGTTCTTTTTTTTTTTGGCATAGCAGGTTATATTATTATAGTGCCGGCTTCCTTTCCTATACGTATTCCAGTGACCAGAGGGAGGGCACGATGATTCAATTTATATTGCTGCAGAACCGAATGGGCAAGACTCGTCTTGCGAAGTTTTATATTCCCACAGATGATGAGGGTCGCGAACGGATCATGCGAGAGGTACATAGCATCGTGAACTCCAGAGAGGCTAAGTATGCTAACTTTGACGACTACGGCACGGATGTGAAGCTCGTCTACAGGCGCTACGCGGGTCTGTTTTTTATCTGTGGTATTCATCAAACCGACAACGAGCTGGCCTACTTGGAGTTCATTCATCTTTTTGTTGAGGTACTGGACATGTTCTTTAAGGATGTCTGCGAGCTAGATCTCGTGTTCAACTTTCACAAGGTGTACATGATTATTGACGAAATGGTCACCGGCGGAGAAATTCAAGAAGTATCACGTCCTGTCATTCTTGGTAGGTTGCAGAAGTTGGATATATCCAGTCACTAACTAGTTGTGGCTATGCACGTCTATACTTTTTCGCTTGTTGTGGGTTTGCTATATTCGCTTTTTTTTTTCTCTCTCTTTATATAGATGTCTTGTTGTTTCCCTGTTTGCTTTCTTTGTGCGCAAAGAAAAAAAAAATATCTTGCGAAAAGCGTTATGCTAGACACAGATACTCCCATTGCGGAGAAGAGAGAAAAGGAAGGGCTCTTTTATTGATTTCTGCTTGGCAAAGGGACTTTCGAAGCAAACTTTTTCTTTTTGGAATATCACTAAATTTTCTGTTTCTTGACTTTTTGGGGTAGAATTTTTATATAGGTATCTTTTTTTAGTGTTCACTCGGAGGGAGTAGTGTAGTAGAATCACATACAAGAAGCGTGTTGATAGATTCTCTCTTTGCGTTTCTTTTTTCTTTTACGAGACATTGATACAACGTTAAGGAATAAGTGATATATATATATATATATATTTAAGAATGGGGTTCTTCACGCGTTCCGCATTTTTTTTTGGTGTGATTCTTATCGCCAGTGGATTCTACCTGGCTTTTACTATTCGAGAGCAGCTGCAGGCTCAACATCACGGTAATGGCATGATCCCCGCTATCGAGTTTAACGGTACCTCAGTGCCCGTAACCGCCGCTAAGATCCCCATAGCTGTGTTGGTCATTCTTGGACTGGCCTTTGCCATGTTTGGATTTGTGGACCGCAATAAGTTGAAGGCGGCTCGTCTGGCAGATCAGACCAAGTTCGAGCGCTATGACCAGCACGTGGTGACAGACTTTATGCACTTTAACCATCGCGGAACGCTAGCCAGCAAGAACGATAGCTCCATTGTTTCTAGTGGCAGCAAGGATGCCGAAGCCAAAAAGAAGGAATAGTCATTCTTTCATTGTGTTCGTATTCAAATACCTTGTGTATCTCTGGAAGTTGCTGCCAACATTGTTCTTGGGGATGGAGAAGGGAGGGGGGGGGGAAGAGGAAGGAAAGCAAGACCTAGAGGTAGGGAGAAGAAAAACAAAAAAGAAAGGCATTTGCCACTATCCGCTTGTGGTTGTGTGTAGCGGTGAGTTTTGATTGCCTTCCTTTTTTTTTTCGTATGTACCCCTTCTATAAACGTCCCTTGCCTTCAACCTTCATCAGCCGCCTGCACCTGAAAGAAGGAAAGAAAGAAAGAAAGAAAGAAGTAGGCAGGAGTTTTGCGCAGCACTGGCAAAGGTGTAGAAGGGGAGAAGGTTGAAGGAGGGGAAAGGCAAAAGTTTTTAATTTTGTAATGCGTTATTGCAAGAGAAAGACAAAAAAAAAGTAATAAAAGCATTTTGCTGAATGCTCTCGTTTATGTATTTTCTTGCGATATGAAGTAAGGAGAACTGAGTGTGTTTTTAAGTCGAAATTTTTTTTTTAAAAAAAAATAAATAACCCTCATGCAACCTTTCTCAATCACAATTTAATTACGTCTTTTTTTTCCCTCTTTTTTTGTCTGCATTTCAAAATTCATTTCTATATGAAGGGAAGTTGGCGAGCGAGTTTGTTGTCCTTTTCTCCCCCCTCCCTCCTTGCCAAGAATTTTTTTTTTCTGCTCTGTGCAGAGGCAGAGGGATACTATAGTAACGCACAGCGAGAGTTTCAACCCTTTTCTACATAAACAATAGCGCATCATTGCAAGTAAGAATTAGTGGATATCGATATGCTGCGCCGATCCTTCACAGCATGGATGCCGGCGATGATTGGTCACCCGACCCTGTTACTTCTAGGCAACAAGGGTGGTACTCCCAAACGTAAGAAGAATCCAATGCAACTGCGTCGCAAGACGTACGGCCTGCACTTTAAAGAGCGCTATCTCAAACTTGAGGACTGGTACTACTGCCCCTTGTGTGCGGAACCGAAAAAGCAGGGTGAATGGTGCCGTAGAGAAGATTGCAGGCAGATCAAGCCTTGAGAAGGCCACAGGAGTGATGGTGATGTTGCTTGGGAGAATGCGTGCGACAAGCAATTCTTGCTGTTTTTGTGGCTTTACATCTTATTCGCAAGCGCTGATTCACACACACACACACACTTCTTGTTATTATTTTTTGACGATGGTTGTTGGCGGTGTAATGGTTGAAGCATTTTAAATGGGAAACCAAATTGCAAAAGTCATGTTGACAGCGAGAACTCGTGTACGAGTAGAAAAATGGCGATGCAAGCCATAGAATAAAGTCAAAAGCTATTGTTCTTCTACAGGTTGGAATAAAATATATGGATGCGCAAAGGTGGTATCACTACTTGGTGCTATTAAACACTATGTTTTTTTTTTCTTCTTTCCTGCTCTTTTTTTCTCAACATCATTTTTTTTTTTAAAAAAAATACACTTTTCAGTATCCCTGCACTGGTGTTGGGGCACAAAAAAAAGATAGAAAAAGGGAGATTGAATTTATTCTCATTTCCTATTTTTTGCCAATTGCTTAGTTTATCTTTGTTGTCCTCCTGCAGAGAAGTCATGCATCAGATATTTCCAAGTTCGGACATCTGTTCATCCGGTGTTGCAGGTGACATTTGCATGCCAGCAATTTACTTTGAAGTTCCCAATGATGTGAAGCCAATAACGGTTTTGAAGGCTGACTCGCCTTCTTTGTCACCATTATCTTCAAGCAGTAAAAGCAGTGCCACTGCGACTGCTCGCGTGAAAGGCGGCAAGCGTCCTAGGAATGCTGCTAGCACAGAAGCAAAGGAGGAGTTGCATCAGGAGGTTACGAAAGCGCCGCGCTTTAACGAGGATACGCGGCACGCTATGCGCCGCGTGTTGGAGTTTGGAAGTGCGACAATTGTGTCGTCATCTCATACGTTGATGTCACTCAGCTGCTTCGCAGCCATTGCGCAAGACGATGCGCTGCGTATCAACCCCAGTGCACTCTTTGCTCACAAGAAAAATATCCCTGGAGCTCCATCACAGGATTACAGCGCGCAGCAGCAGCAGCAGTGCTTCAGTGGCGCCGCCTTGCGCCGCGCTCTTTCCCTGCTTTGCCGTGTGGTAACACTGGACCCATCAGGCTATTTTCTTACGCGCGTTGCTTCCCCAATGAACGCAATGGGCGCAAATGACCCTGGGCTCGAGACGGCGATAAATGATATTCCCAAGTCATCGCGCTCGTTTTTGGAACTTTACTGTGCGATACAGTCTCTTGAGCTCGAGCTTGAAGACCTTCAGTCAGCGTGTTCCACCTCAGTGGTGACCTCTACGGGAGAGGAGAAAGCGGAGGATGCGCTTGCTCAGCTGCAGGCGACTATTGAAACCTGCATCAACGCCATGGAGCAAACGATTATTGATATTGTTCTCACGCCAGGAGAAATGAACGACAAGGTTCCACGTGCGTACATCAGTCAACTAGTAAAGGATCTGCCGCGAGTGCTGCAGCAAGAGGCGTGGCCTTGCGAGCTGCTCGGCCATGCAGAAAACCACAGGAAAAATGCCCAAGACGACGGCAATACAAGCACAGGTCTTTCTACTGAGCTTAACGCCGACGTGTTGGGTTATGTCGCGGAAGGAGCGAGCGCTGTCATCATGAATGCGCTTCACGATGTACGCCACGCGGATAGCTGTGATATCCTTGCCATGGCCTCAGCGTCTCCAGTCACTGTCTTGGCCGCCGGCATAGCAGCGGGCGGAGGCGCCACAAAGCGAAGCTTTACCTCTAAGCAGAAACAGCAGCAAAATGTGACGCCTCGCGGTATGATTGACATAGAGAGCATTTCCTTTGCACTAATACGTGCTAAAGCGTGGGCCGGTATCTACACACGGCATGGTCTTCGCAGCGCTCAAGTTGAGGTACAGGCACTGTTTTATCGTCTTTTTCTGGACGCGCGAGATGCACAGACGTCGTCCTCCGGCAGTACATCAAGCACTATGAAGCGCTCGGGAGCGCAGGCTTCTGGGAAGCCACCAGGGAACGCCGGGATGTTTTCGGAGCAGCGCTGGGCACTAACGATGGAGTTGTGGGAGCGATGGAATACGTCCTTGCGCTTCCACTACGCCGCATTGTTGTCAAAGATAGGGTATAACGACGGCACGATGGAAGGAGAGGAGGGTGCCAGAGATAGACAACTGCTGGAGCGGCAAAACGTCTTTGCTATTTTAGAACAGTGCCGCACTAGCGAGGGCAGCGGCACTCCTGGGCAGCATCCATGTCAGTTGTCTGATGTTCAGCTGCGCACCCTACGCGTGCTGAGCCATTTGCGGGCGGTGGATGCAGAGGGCTGGTTTGCTGTGCCAGCCTTTGATCTCGTTAACATTGACTTCACGAGTGTTGAAAAGTGGGTGTGCAGTACAAGCTTTGCAGGAAAGACAAGCCGTGCCGCTTTTGATGCCGTGAGGAAGGTGTTGGAACGTATGGTGGACTGCTGTGTGGACCGCTATGGTCCTACGCATCAGTTTAGCGAGTGCATCACTCGCGTGAGGCAGCAGCTTGTGGATGCGGCAAGGCGCGAACGTTTACTATAGAATATACATCAAAGAGCACGTGTAAGAGAGAGAGGGAGCTTGGTTAAGGGTCAAGTTACATTAAAAAAAAAAAAATGCGTGTGGTGATGCATTCAATATTGTGACTGCAGCAAAACACTGTCGTTGATCTTTAATTTATTTTCAATAGAGTTTATGGAGAAATCAACGCATTTGATACTTTGAGAAAAAAACGATTTGTATGAGCTGCCTCAATACATACATTCTATCTTTTTTTTTTATGTTTCCTTCTGTTCCTATTGAACTGTACCTTGTTTACTTTGCCCCATATTATCATGGTGCAATAGCAATTCAAGAAAAAAAAAAGCATACAACATTTTCCCTTTCTGCTGAAAGCCACACGCTTCAACTCACCCAATAGGATCAACAGCAATATATAAGCAATACTCGAACATACAGATATTCAACTCTATACGTTTTACTCACACCTATAGCGAAGAAGAGCATACCTCACCACTTAACAAATGCTCAAGATTAACTTCAAGATTACCGAACCACTCATGGCGGAGTTCAAGCACTTTGGTGAGCCCGATGCTGCCGACGCGGTTGTTGTGACGATAGATAATGAAGAGATGATGATGATGACAAATGGCTGCATCGCAACGCACGGTGATGTTGACGAGGCTTCGCGACAAGCGCGACAGTGTCTTCAAGCTGCACAGGCAGAATGCGCGTATGTGCTTGTTTGCTGCGCGCCTGCGGAGGCTGCTTTGGTGATTTATGTGAGTGACAACGCGAAGGCGAAAGAACGTATGCTCTACGCAGCAGGCTCTGCTCATGTAGAGGAAACGTTGACCGGCTTACACGTGCGGACGATTCAAACATCGTCGATTGAGAGCATTGAACCGCGTCTTTTTAGCCACAAGCAGACAGACGAGGGCAGGGAGGCACTCATGACAGAGAGCGAACGCATGCGCGCGGAGATTGATAAGATGGAGGTGGCGCCACAGCCCACTGCGCTGCCAGGGATCACGTCGACCATCAGTGCGGACTGTATTGCCGCTATCAAAAAGGTGGTGGCGCACTCCTTGCTTGCAGTGACGGTGATGGTAGAGGGCAGTTTGATTATGCTGGATAAGGAGATTGCAGTGAAAGGCAACGGCGACAGCACGGATCTGCGCGCCATTACAGAGCTGCTCCCTCGTGATCACCCGCGCTACTGTGTGTTTGTGTATAACGACAACGTAATGCTGGTTCACGTGTGTCCTGTTGCTTGCAGGGCAAAGGAGAAGATGCCCTACGCTCTTTCCAAGGCTTCCTTTATCAATCAACTGTCGGCGCAGGGAATAAAAGTGGCATATCGCAGGGAGGTGAGTGATGCCGACGAGTTCATATCGACCGTGGAGGAAGTCGGGAACGGTGTGGAGGTGGACCACCATGAGAAACACGCAACACCTCCACACCCGGCAATGTGCAAGGGACCGCGCATGCTTATTTAGATCCTTTTGCTCCGAAGTGGATGAGGACGTTCTTTTCTTTCTCTCATCCTTTCTTTCTCTCTCTCTCTTTCTCTCTCTCTCTTTATATATATATATATATATATATATATATATATTAAAAGTCAAATTTATGTGCAGCAGCAACTCTTTTTGTTTTCATATATATGTGGCATTCATCGTTTTATTGTTGTTATCTTCTTTTTTTTTTTTTGCATCCGGGGACTATTTTGCTTTTCTTTCTTCCTCTCTTTTTGGACGTACGCAAATGATAGAACAGAAAGAAAAATCCAAAGCAATATGAATGTTGATGCTCTTGGTTAGTACGATCAAGGGAGGGCGGACTGCCTGACACGACAGGGCTCAATTCCAACATTTTTCAAAGAAAATCTTAAAAAATGCCCTTGAGTTTTTTTTTTCTTCGCAGATAGACCATGAATGAATTAACCATTGCACAACAGCGTATATATATATATATATATATATTATTTGAGTATCATTTTTTTTTTCTTTTTACATTACGCTAAATATGGTCCCTTTTTTTTAAAGTTTATATCTTGATGTCGCATGTTGAACCACTTTTTTTTTTTCTTGCTGCCAACTGCGGAAGTGCATATAGTTTCCTCTCTGTTTAATTTTTTCTAACGCGACTTTCAGTTTTTCTCTATTTCCCTTCTTTTTTTTTTCTTGATTTTAACCCCGTTGCGTCGACAAATTTGGTTGATTTCTTTTTTTTTTTGAGGAAGAGAGGGAGAGAGGAGCATTTTCATTTACATACATACATCTCTTTGAAGAAAAAAAAATTAAAGCCGAGATGCTGAATGAACTGGTTACCTCATGGGAAACACAATGGGTTCCAGATACAGAGGACTCTATCGTAGCTTCTCGCAACGCATTTGACCAATGTAGTCGAGATCCCTTTACGTACTTGCACGTGTTTCACCATGTTCTTGAGCAGGTTCTCCCAAACGGTGATGAAAGCATTGAGGCACAACACTTGGAGGGTCGTATGTATTGCAAGTTTAGTATGACGGACGCGGATGAATTAAAGGCTTCACTATTACCATCGTCGACATCATCTTCAGGGATACTCAATTTTATCGCAAAAGACGCTACGAAGGGCGGTGGTGGCAACCAGCACGTCGTTCCTAGCGGTAGTGGTGCTGGGGCATATCGCAACGTATGGCTCCTTTCCCTTGTGTGCCATAACACCACCCTCATGAAGGCGACAGCGCGTCTTTATGTTCAGTTTTGTGACCAATACGCTGTCATGGTAGTGGCACATGCTCGGGATATGCAAGCCTTGCAAGCGCAACAAGCGGAGCAGCTTGCTTCTGTCTTTAGCGTTGCTGCAGAAACGGGCAATGTTATTGTGGACTCCTCCGTTACAGAGAGTTTTGTCGCGGAACACCAGCAGGAACTGGAAGCGCTGCAGCGTGCCTGTATAGCGCGCAAGGCTGCACTGGAGTGCGAGTTGCGCGACAGTTTACACGCGGTGCTACAGACCTCTGCACCAGATGCCATCACGGCACTTGAGGCTCAGAGTCGAAGCAATGAAGACTCCAACGCGGAAGCGGCAGCAGACCTTGCTTATGCAGCCATTGTAGATGTCAGTGCATTTGCGGACTATCAAACTGCTTCCCTCCCATTACCGCCATCAACGCCCGCTGCTGTTCCAACAGTACGCTCGGTTCCGGTGCGCACAGCTTTTCTTGAGAATCCAATGAGAAGACAGCTGCCTCATGCAAGACTGAACGACCCTTCGCTACAGCCTATCGTTGTGGATCTCTCACCCACCTCAGCTCTTCGTGCCTGCCTATTATCTATTGCAACCTCTCCCTCTGCAGTATCTGGAAGCGGAGATGCTAACAACACCAACAGCAGTGGTAATAGCGGATTGAGAACGAATCTTCTTGGTATCAGGTCCTCTCCATCTTCTCGTACATTGGCAGCGGCTGAAGAGCACCTGCGACGCCTTGCGCACGCCAAGCACTCTATGTTGCTGCTTATTGGTTCGGAGCGTGCTGCGCTGGACTTGCTGCACTCAGTGCAGATGCCAGAGCTCCTTCTAGGCCAGGGATCTGCTTCAGATGTCTTTGTACCACTGCCATGCTATGAGTCTCTTCGAGTGATGTTCAATACACGTCTGTGGGGAGCCAACATTGTTCTACTATGGGATCCACTTCAATCTCGCAAGAGCCACCACTATGATAGCAGTGACGGCAGTGACGGCTGCGCTACCCATGAAGCAGCAGCCACACCCCAGCGGATACCTTTCCCCACAAGCGACAGTGATGCCGCTGCCACGTCGTCGCCTCAACATAAAAGCACAGGCGCGATATCCAGCGTGTTTCATCATCTTCCAGTGGTAGAAGATGTGCTGCACCTCGCGTTTTCATGGAATGTAGACATGCTCTCCATCACCGTATTGGACAAGGTTTTTTCGTTGACGTTGCCACGTTCTGGCGCGGCAACGGCAAGTGGAGGCTCAGCATATGCCCACACTGAAAGTTTTCACCACTATCGAGGTCACAGCGAGGGCATGTGTGTGGAGGTGTTGCAGCAGCTTCAGTATGGTCTCGCCAAAGTACTGCTAGAGTCCTACAGCGCAACGCGTCCCGAGTTGTGGACCGTGCAGGACGAGGAGTTACTCTCACGGGGATATCGCGGCGATGTGGCGAGCCACACGTGCCCCAAACCGGTTGGTATTCACAAACAGCAAGGTGTGCACTCTGGGAGTAGCCCCAACACCAACGCCATGCGGGCCACGTCTCCAACGAATCAGGCGTACTCTCCCGTTTCCTTCAATACGCCGATGGCGATTCGTGTCTTTCTGCCTTTACCAGAAGCCTGGTTTGAGAATCACAGTTCAGAGGAGACTTCTCCAACAGCAGGGACGGGTGCTAGCACCGACCGAGGCACCGCGGGTCAAGGACGGGGCAGGGGAAGATCCAGAGGTGGGGGTGGCACTGCAGATCGAGGTAAGGGTCGAGGGGCAGCAGCATCGCAGTCATTTTCACTGCAAGTGTCCGAGGATCCACGTGCGAGTGGCGCTAACCCGACTTTTCATCGTCGCGATCCGCAGTTTGGGAGTTTCACGGACGTGACAGGTGACGCCATGTCTGCAGGTGCAAGGCCACCGCTTGAGCAGTTTTTGTTTTATGCGTTTGGTGAGACTGCTGGACTCTTCTGAGTGTAAATAGTGGGTGAGCCCGTTTTTTTTTCCTTTTGTTGATGTTTTCAGGTGTGTATATTTTTTCCCCTTGTTTTTCTTTCTTTCTAAGAATATATACATAACTAAAAAGATACCGCAGAAAAAAATAGTCAGAACAAGGACTGTTTGCTTAAGATCGGTACAGTTGTGCTACAGCGTCTAAATGCTTTAATGACATATTATTGATATGGACTTTCTTCTTCATCCCCTTTATACGCTCTTCCTTTTTCCGTAATGGAATCTCAGCACACTCCGCATTTAGCATTCGCTTTTGTTGTTGATGTTGGTGTTGTTTGACAAGTATTGCCAACTCTGTTTCAATCCTTTTACTATGTTCGCACCCACATCCGCTCATGGCACGCATTCACATTTACACATCATGTCCTCTGCTTCCCGTTCCAAGAGCAAGTCAAGGCGCCAGCCGCTTACGATTGCACTCCCCGACCTAGATGCATCTCCGGATGAAGCCTGAGACAAGCACCTCACACAGGCTTTGGGCCTCCTTCAGCGCGTGTATGACGAGCATCTGAAGCCTATTGAGGATCGCGTTGGCTTTGAGCATTGCATGCAGACATCGTGCGGCGAAACCCTCAAGCATCGCAAGCCTGTCGCCCTCCTTCTCGGCCCACTTTTCCACTGGCATGTCCACATTCATCAACTACCTTTTTCAGAGCCAGGAGCTTGAGACCGGGCTTCAGCCAGTGACAGACAAGCTTACAGTGGTGTGATGTATGGTGTCCGCACGCAAGGAATTCAGGGTCGCGTGTTGGTATCTGACACGTCGATGCCCTTCCGCAGCTTGGGTGACTTCGGCAACGCCTTTGTGGAACACTTTGTGGGGGGTCGCGACCACACACCCGCTGCTCCGCTCCATGACGCTGATTGAGGTCCCAGGTATTCTTGATCCCTCTGCGGGGCCGCGCGAGCGTGACTGCAACTTCATGAAGGTCATCAAGTGGTTCGCCGATGGCGCGGATCTCATCTTCTTCATTTTCGATCCTACGAAGCTGGAGGCAGGCCCGCAGCTGCGCACCGCCTTCAAGAATACGCTCACTGGCAATGATAGAAGGTGCGTCTTATTCTAAACAAAGCTGACACGGTCAGCGCGCAGGAACTGATGAGGGTGTATGGGGCACTCTTCTGGAAACTCTCAGACTTGGTGCAGCGTACAGAGCCGCCGCGTGTCTATGTGTCCAGTTTCTGGGAGCGGCCATATCAGCCACACACACACACACACACACACACACACAGACCATCGGCTCTGTACAGAAGAGAAAGAGGACTTGCTGTATGAGCTGATGGACGCTGTCCCGACACAGGCTCTAGATCGGCGTGTGGTGTCGATGATGAAGCGTGCTGAAAACCTCCCTTGGTTTATTCCCATCTCAACAGCGTACAGGGACTGCTTGACTTTTATATTTGGCCGCGGAAAAGCTAAGACAAACTTCTTTACGCAGTACTCCCAGCACGTGAAGGATCTCTCTGCCAAGTATAGCCTCCCCGAGCGCTGTTCCTATGCTACAACGATGTGAAGAGCTATCTCTTGGGGTGTAACGCCCACAACAAGGTCAATTTTCGCAAGATTAAGAAGTAAAAGTGGCTTTCGCTGCTCAAGACTACCGCGGAGGTGGATCTGCCGACTCTGCTGCAACCCATAAAGAAGCACACAGGGTCGGACTCACGCACTGCCAAGTCCAGCATTATGGCTCAGCGTCAACTACGCCGCTAAATGGAGGCGGAGTCGCAATCCTTTGCCAATATGACTAATCGGCCCATTTCCGGGTATTACCCCAGCGATACCTTTGGTGACAATGGAAATAGTGTTGCTGCGGGCTCCGTGTACTCGGCTGGAACATTGGGCAATCAGTAAATGGTGAGTGTTATGCATCAGATGATGTTTAGCTTAGCATGAACAACCGCAATGGCTCCTCAATTCCAAGGCAAGCCTCCCCAGCTCAACAACAGCAGCAGCAGAGGGACCCACTCACCTCAATGACGGCATTGCCAGTAATGGATGCCAGTGCCTTTCAGCAACAGCAGATGCTAGATTTCGTGATGCATCTAATGATGGAGATGCAAGCAAAGAGCAGAACAGTTGTGTAGAAAAAAAGAAGTGGTCAAGTGTGTATCTATGTGTGTGTCCATATTTTTATTTTTAGCAATCGGATATAATAATACGGGTGAGATGAGAATATTTGGCAACTTTCTATTTATCTTTTGTTTTTCTTAGCGTTGTGGGCTCACACGTTGTATCCTATTTTTCTCAACGACGTATAATGTGTGTAATGTTGGCTGTGCGATGCTGCGCAGATATTTTTTTTCAACAAGAAACTCCTTTTTTTTGTCGTTGTGCATATGATTGTAGCTTGATATACTTCCCTTTTCCTTTTTGAAGGAAAAAGCAGAACGTTTGTTTCACTGTATAATGTCTGCTTTCCATTCGTTTCTCCAGTTTTTGAGGCACTATTTGAGATAGCGCAGGCGCTGAAAGGAACGAATATACCGTCGTACGCGCTTTCTATATGAATATATGTGTGTAATGATTTTTTTTAAATGTATTATAACGGCGTTTTTTCCTAATTTAAGTAGAGGCTACTACGAATTTTGTGAACAAGTTAGTCATTATTCTCATTTTCTTTTAAAAAATACTGTTAGGACACTTGCCAACAGCATGCTTAGTGGTGATGTAGGTGGGCTTTTTTTCTTTCTTTTTTCTTTCTGAATTCTCCATTTTCTTTGTGGTATAGGGAGAGATGTCTCTTGCAATTATATAGCAAGCCAAATGGCATCTTTTTGCCGTTGTGCTTCTACATTTTTTTTCATTCTTAAATTCGCTGAAGCGTGCCAATTTTTTGATTATATATATATATATAATATACATATATTTATTTATTTGTTTACATCATTTTATTTTTGTATGAATGAATGTATGTGTGTGTGTGTGCGTGTGTTATGATATTATATGTTCAACTCCTGTCACACGCGATACGTATTCTCAAACAAGCAAAAAGAGAAGGAGAAGGAGACACGGAAAAGAATTTATGAGAAGCACCACAACAAGTGGTGTGCAATATTTTATTTATTTGCGCAAAAAAATTAAAAAAAAATGAAAAGGAATTCACAAGCTGAAGTCGTTGCTGAAGTCAGAAGTGTCTATCATCTGGCGCTATGTACTGCGCAGTATATGATGATCTTTTCCTTTTTATGTGTTGGGGATGCAGAGAAGAGGTTATTGCATGCGCGTGTGTATGTGTGCGTGCTGAGAGGAAAAACCGTAGTGAGAGGTGCTGAAAGTCTATCAAGCTTCGTAGAATGTGGTCGGTGAGCGTGCGCCTAACCATTACCTTGCGTGTTATTGCTATTTTCTTTCTTTACGTGTTAGTCAAAAATGTGTATGACTATTGAAGCATTTGTTATTCCACGATATAGTATCAGAAGCCGAGAAAAGGGCGTTATATGTATCTGAACGGCAATCTTTTTTTCCCCCATTTTTTTAAGAGAGTGGAGTACCCTGCGCATGTAAAGATGCTGTGTTGGATATGCTTTTGCTTTACACGGTAATCGGTTATTGCTAGGCTTTTTTTTTTTGAATCTTCTTGTCTCCTTTTTTTATTAAAAAAAAATCTCTTTTCCGTTGATCTATTTACAAATACTGCGTCTCATTAATATTTGGGAACTCCTCACGCAAAAACAACATAGAACGAAGAGGGGAGCAAAGATAATATTGCCCCCCCCCCCTCCCTCTCTCCCTAAACGGAAGGCGGAGAAAACAAAACGAAAGCAAATATGCAGGGTCCAGATGCGCAATATGGTACATCGGCGGATGGAGCCACCTTTGAATCTTCCCTGTCTGCGCCACCACCACCACCATTACAGCACCAACGCACAGAAGCCAGCGTGTCTGTCCCTTCTTATTCTCATGCAACCTCTAGTTCTAGTAGTTCGGCATTGAACCCCTTCACACAGCGTCCGTTCACACAAGCGTATATCGACATCCTCCGTGGGCGTCAGCGGCTTCCTGTCTATGAGAAATGTCGCCTCATTCAAGAGACCGTTCTTGCACATCCAGTTACGCTTCTTGTAGGTGAAACGGGTAGTGGCAAAACAACACAGGTGCCGCAATTCATTGCACTTCTGCGTAGCCACTTTTCCGGATATGTTGCGTGCACTCAGCCAAGGCGCATCGCTGCGATATCCGTAGCTACGCGAGTCGCCGCTGAGATGGACGTGTCCCTTGGCGAAGAGGTTGGCTATCATGTTCGCTTCCAGTCCGCTCGGTCTGCTCGCACCAAAGTACTATACCTCACCGACGGTATGCTTCTACGGGAGGCTTTCTCGGACGCAGACTTGGGTGCATACAGCGTCGTGGTCGTTGATGAGGCGCATGAGCGCACAGTGGACACAGATGTGGTACTCGGCTTGATGAAGCGTCTGGTTGTGCGTCGGCCAACATTCAGACTTGTTGTGATGTCTGCCACACTTGATGTAGCGAAGATTCAAGCCTTCTTTCCCGGAGCACCACTCGTGCAAGTCTCTGGACGCATGTACGACGTGGATGTGCTCTACGCTCCACAGCCGGTGAAGGACTACGTCGCAGCTTCTGTCTCGTGCATCTGGCAGCTGCATGAAAGTGAACCCGCGGGCGACATCTTGTGCTTTCTTACAGGGGAGGCAGAAATTGAAAAGGCAGTGGCGGCTACGAGAGAAGCCCTCGGTAAAGCTGCAGTGAAATGTGTTTTGGAGGACTCATCCAGCCGAAAGCGAACGAGCAGGGATGAGGATACTGACAGCGTTGCTACTGCTGCTAGTGGTCATGCCGAGGGCACTGCTGCGGTTGTACCACGGCCTACTGAGGCCGTTGTACTTCCCCTGTATGGCTCGTTATCTCTTTCTGAGCAGGAAAAGGTTTTTAAGGAGTATCCATCACACGTGCGCAAGATCGTCTTTGCCACTAATATTGCCGAGACGTCTGTGACGATTGATGGTGTCGTCTACGTGGTGGACTGTGGGTACCAGAAGCAGAGCCTCTACAGCGCAGACGGCTGTGTGGACTACTTGCTTCCTGCCGTCATCAGCAAGGCCTCGGCGGAGCAACGGAAGGGTCGTGCTGGTCGCACGCGGCCCGGCAAGTGCCTGCGGATGTTCACCGTGGACGATTTCAGCGCATTTCCCGCGCAGACTCATCCCGAGATACTTCGGACAAATATCACAAACACCATTTTGCTTCTCTTGAAACTTGGCGTCGATAATGTGTTGCATTTTCCATTTATTGATGCGCCGTCTGACTCCGCGCTTAGCGACGCTTTTTACCAGCTTCTGTATTTTGGTGCTGTGGACGATGAGCTACAACTGACCGATTTCGGCAAGAAGATGGCAGAACTGCCCCTTGATGCGTGCCTTGCTCGTATGCTTCTCAAAGCGGCGGATCATGGCTGTGCGGGCGATGCAGCAGTGGTTGCTGCGATGCTTCAGTGCGGAAATGTGTTTTCACGTCCTGTTGGTCGTGCTTTTGAGGCAGATCGAGCGCGCTCGCGTTTCCAGCGTGCCGAGGGTGACCACATTACTCTCTTTTTTGTCTTTCACGGGTACTACCGCAATCAACATCGTGCGTCCCAATATTGTTTTGACCACTATCTTCGCTATCAGGCACTCAATCAAGCGGTACAGGTGTATGCGCAACTGCGGCGTCTCATGACCGCGCTTGCTGTGCCTGTGGCATCCACCTATGACGAGAAGGCCAATACAGTGGATACGGTGGCGTTGCGTAGAGCCATATTGGAGGGCTTCTTCACTCAAGTGGCGTACTTGTCTCCGGGGGCAAGCGTGTACAAGACAGTTCGAAATCATCTTTCTATTTCTCTTCATAGACAATCTGTTCTGGCCGATCCATGTCGCAGAAAGCCAACATGGCTCATGTACGATCGAATAGAAGTACAGGGAGGCGCGGACGGCACGTTTGCACGTTGTGGGTCAGCGGTCGAGGTGGAATGGTTGCTGAAGGTCAGCGACTTGTATTCGAATCCAGCGGATATTGGTGATAGTGAGATTGCTCTAGTGCTGACGAGAGCCGCCTCTGGGGTACAGGACAAAATACCCGCGTGACACACATTAATGCACATCATTAAAATAAATATATTATATTCATTATGATTATTTCATAAGTGTTTCCCCTTTCCCTTTTGAGAAATGCGGGCTTTGATGTGTTTTCCTCTATTCAATTGATATTTTTTTCTTACTTCCCGCTTCATACTCCTTTGTTTTCTTCATGCTATAACTCCTGTTAGTATATTTTCACCTTTTTTTTTTACTGGAGTGGGTTCACAAATTAATCAGAAAGACCCCCAGCTGAATTCTCAACCATTTTTCACTTTATATATATATATAGAACGTAGTATCAGAAGCCGTTGCATAGCATACCTTTTTGGACAGCAAGGGCTTTTGTTACTTTTCATAGATCTGAAGAGCCGCCAAGTATACCTTATTCGTAAGTGCGTCTTGCCTCTCTTTCTCTCTAGTTATATATACATATTTCTTTTTTTTCACCTTCTCTGTTTCTTTTTTTTTAAAGGCATTTGCAATTGCAACATTATTGTCAAATACATTTTCTTTTTTTTTTTTACCTTCCTTCTTTTTTTTCCTATATACACCTTTCTCACCACGTTTGCTCTGTACTATCTTGTTGCATTTCTATTATTGCAAATTGTTATTTCGGTCGCGTAACTTCCTCTTTCCCTTCTAGAAAAGCACAAACACGCACACACAAATTTAAAAGGGAAGTAGAGCACGCGCTGATGGCGGCAACAGCACCAACTATGGGAGGCATGCCTCAGTACGTTCGTGCTGGAAACGAGCAAATTCAAGTGGAGGTGGTGGGCCCTGACGGGACGGTGGTGACCCAACCTCCTGTGAACGTGGAGGACCTACTGCGACAAGAGGGGCATCGCGTGGACATCGGCAATGGCGTGTCGCTGCAGCTCGAGGAGTTTAACCCTGACACCACATACAGCGAAGAGACCAGCGATGACGAGGAGGACTATAGCGAGGACGACATTGATGATGACTATAGTGATGAGAACGAAGATGCGCCATACGCTGGTGGTGGCAGTGCACCCCCTCTCATGCCACCTCCAGGCACAACGGAAGTGAAGGACTGGTACAGCGTGCTGAATGCTTTGCGTTCCGAGCGCGGTGATGTCCTTGACACACAGATGGCAATTGGCGCTACAGAGTCTTTGGCGTTGAAGCGGCATCACGTGCGTGGACAGCATCGAGGCAAGTCCATTGACGCACAGCCACCACGCCACGTTGCTGCTCCACCCGGCGCGGATGACGCGTTGGTCGCACGGCGAGAACTGTGGGCGTCTTTCGCGCCACAGCAGCAGCAGCAGCTTGGTGGTGGCGGCAGCCACCACGAGGAGCGCAACTACCATGGGCTGCACTATATCTCCGTGCTTGGTGCCGCTGGAGCGGACGCGCGCCAGTTTCGACCCAATTCTCTTAGCTTCCACGCCATGACGTCGTACCTCAGTTCAAAGGACCGCTGTCAGCGCGTTCTTGTCTACGGCGGCATCTCACACGGTGGTCGCACGATAGAGAAAGAGCTCTATGAGTTCTCCCTCCTCACGGGCAACTGGCGGCGCGTAGAGGGGAAGCAGTTTGTGCCTGCTGGACATTATGGTCACTCCATGACGGTTGTTGAGGCAAGTGACAAGCTGGTGCTAGTGGGTGGTGTTGGCCCTGGCGGCATTCCAGTGCAAGAGGGCCTGTACAATGGAGAACCTTTTAAAGCGAGCCGTGCGCAGCTTCTCTTGTCTTTGGCGCACGAAGGCACCCAGAAGGCACGGCGCGTTGCACACCCAAGCTTGCCAACGGCGGCAGCGAGTGAGCCGGGTACCACTACTGCTGCACTAGTAGGTTTTGTTCCCTATATGTTTGACATGGACCTGTCCACGCAGCGCTGGCGCGCGATTCAGACTTCGCCAATCTTTCCTCTTGCCTTTCACTCTGCCGTTTCGTTCGGAAAGGAAGTGTTTATCTTTGGCGGGCTTACAGAGGAGTTGGTTGTCTCTGGGCAGCTGATTGCCGTCAACGTTGAAACATACGCCACGCGTCTTATCACGACGCACGTCCCAGCAAAGCCTACGGATGCTAAGAAAGAGGCGCAAGAGCCTTGCCCACGCTTCTTGCACAGCGCTGTCCGCTATGGCAACTTTCTGGTCATTTTTGGCGGCTATGATGCGCGCAACGACGCGCTTGGTGATACCTGGGCATTTGATTTGTTCAATGAAAGATGGGAGAAGCTGGACTGTCACGGAGGCACGTCTGCTCGCGCAGGCCACACCGCATGCGTCGTTGGCTGCCGGATGCTCGTGACTGGTGGCTTTGAGTGTGGCATGAATGAGATTAGCAACAGCGGGGCGATACCAGAGTCAAACGTGACAGAACTTAACCTTGTACCAACCCTAAAGGGTCAACATGTGTGGAATGCATCCCTGCGTACGCGGCCGCCACTGCCGCCTCTTGCTTTTGCCACCAGTGCACCATGCGGAGATGGGGTGTCTTGCGTTGTCTTTGGAGGTCTCACCCCGAAGCCTAAACAGGCGTCACGTTCTAAATCAGCGACAGGAGCGGGAGCGCTGCGTGCTGTGAGCCAGCATTCTCGCTCTCCATCGGTATCTCATAAAACAGCAGCATCACCAGCACCTCATCACCGGCAACAGCAACATCATGCGCACAATGCGTTAGATGATGACACTGTCAACAGCATGTTTAACCGGCTTATCACCTTTGATGACAGTATTGTTCTCACGTTCCCTCTTAAGCGCAAGCACCACCACACCAAGGACGGCGGTGAACAGAACGGCACGCACGTCAACGAACTGGGGGTGGAAGTGGATGTCAACGAGATACCAGAGCACTTCAAGGTATTCATGCGCCGTCAAGAGGACTTTATCAAGAAGAAGAACGCTGCCCTAGCGGAAACGATGCGGAAGACGGAGCTGCAAGAGAAAGAAAGCATGGAGCCCACGCTGTACCTCACCGACGATGAGATTGCTCTCTTGTGCGAGAAGAGCGAGGAATGCTGCACGTGCTTGAGCGAGGCGTACAAGATCAGCGACCTCCCCTCCAACGTCCCGGATCGTGAGGCTCGAGTAAAAATCATGGAAGAATGTATCTCGCTCAGCCGTCAGGCCCGCGATGTCATCAAGTCAATGAAGGGCTCCGTGCCGGGTGTCACCGCGGTGAAATCCAAGACACACCGCAAGCGCGCGGGACAAAAGTTTGAGGACTACTCCGCCGCTAAGCCACTCCGACACGCTGTTATTACGCAACTACTGCATGAGATCAATCACGAGCTTAGCAGAATGCATCGGTACAACAAGGCACTTCGTACAGTAGAATGGGAGGATAAGGAAAAGTTTGCGGAGGCGGTGGCGTCGATGCAGGCATCTGTGGATGCACTTTCACGAGCCATCAACCATGTCATGAATAGGTACGTCCAGAACCGCGTGAAGACCCTCATGAAGGGAGTGGATAAGCACAAGGAAGTGATGCGGCTTCTCACCGAGATCGTGACGCGCAATCGCCATGACAAGATCTTTGCAAAAGACGAGCAGCCAGATGCGCAGCGCGAGCGAGTGAAGAGAGTATGGGCTCAGGGCGACAAGGGGGACAGCGGTGGTGCGGGAAAGCAGCAGAAGCAGCAGCAGCAAGGTGAACAGCACCCAGAACGTTCAGGTGGCGGATGTCGGAGCAGGCGTAAATCCAGCAAGTACATGGGTGTTGGCTATCACAGGAGCGAGGAAGAGGCATCGATTGAGCTACTGGATAAAGACTGGAAGGGTCTGTGCGATGGTGCTGAAAAGGTGAGCGATGTGGCCAAGGTGCTTGCAGAGTACTGCCGTGTGCACAACACAGGAGGAGCAGCTACAGCCGCTTCACCTCATCCCTCATCAGGGGCAGAAGCAGCACCGATTGCGCAGCAGTCGCTACAGGTGGAGCAGGCTCTTGGCTACCTCGTGGCCCCTACCCCCGCATTCATAGCACCCCAAGACTCTTTCATCCCACCGCCGGTAGCGCAAAGCGGCGATGCAGGACTCCCTCCACCGATTCTGCCGCCACCCTCTTTTACACATGGCAGTGTGCTTGCTCCACCAACTACGACGGCAGAGCCGCAGCCCTCGCCAGCGGTGGCTGGAGCAGTGTCGAATAGAGAAATTGTTATTCGACACTCGAATGCGCTGCGCGGAGCCACGGCTGCGGTTGCGGACGCAGTCGGTCAGGCAGCACTGGAGTTCATAGCGTCTTTGGAAAAGGAAAGGGAGAAGAAAGAAGCGGAGTCTCGCAAGAAGCAGCAGCAGCAGAAGATCCAAACACAGAGCTCTACAGCTGTCACGGGCACATATGCTGGTAGCGGCAACTCCCCGCTTGACTCACCCACTGGTGCCGATGTCCAACCAATCTCATCGAACTCGACTGGTTTTTTGCCGATCCCAGTATCTACCACCGTGCCTGCTTTAGGTGTGTCTCCGGCACTTCCCGTGGGTAATGGTGTCTCTACGGTGCTTGCTTCACCACCAGCACTTGCCACTGGGGTAGACTCAGCGACGAAGAATCGCATCTGTACGAGCCCTCAGTCAAAATCGCCACAGCCACAACCCGCAAAGACTTCCGCGGCGCACACGCTGCATCTCCGCCACCTTCGTCCCCTGATGGAGGCTCGTGAAAAGTTCTTCAAGGTCGCTGAGAAGGCACCTCTTGTACGGGTGAATGAGTGGGATGCCAACAACACTGCTGGAGCTCCTCAGGACACTCGCGTTGAGAAGCTCTGCAAGCGCTTGAGTGCTGCTCTGACCTCACTGCTGCAGCGTGCGACGTCAAGCTTTCTTTCTCAGGCTGGAGCAAAGAAGAAGAACCCTCAAGACGTTGACCAGACCAAAGCTGCGATGAGGAGGACTAGTGGAAAAACTACCACTGCCTCTTCGCGCTCACGCTCTCAGCCCACAGCAGCAGTGAAGAGTGGCAGCGCCAAGAAGACCGCCTGTTCCAGCAAAAAGCGAAGTGGTCGCTCTCACAGCGGGAGCAGCAGCAGCAGCAGCAGCAGCAGGAACTCTAGGAGTTACTCTAGCGACACCTTCACTGATGACGACATAGAAGGCAATGCCCGCGCGCAGTACTCTGCTGCGCCACTGGGCCCCCGACGAGTGCAGTCAGTGCACAGTGCCAGCACCACAGTGACTACAATGTCAAAGTCAACGGCTGCCCGCTCACTAGCGAGCACTCGGAAAGTACCGGCGTCAGCAACAGCAAAGGCAGAAAGCCGCGTACTTGAGGCTCTTCACATGCCTCCACGCGCCTATATGGCGGACTTGTCTGTTGCGGTGGCTGCCGCTGCCTCTTCTGGTGATTGTAACGTGCAGCAGCTAAGGGATGCTAACGCACGAGCCCAAACCGTCGCAATTGCCTCTGGGGTTTCTATCTGGGAAGATGGTAGCGTCGTGAATAGTACGGATAGCAACCTGAGTCTCTCCTCCTGTGGTCTGCCGGGACGGGAGCCTCCGCGGCGCGAAATCATTGCAGTTGTGGAGCCAGCGAAGGTGTGCGCTGTGCACCGCATACCAAACACTGCTGTCGCCCCCATCACCACTACCCCTGGTGCTGCGACGTTGGTTTCAAGTGATTTTGTCGTCAGTTCTGCTGGTAGCCGTGGACGTTACGCGAATGAATGGGCCATTGCGTCCGCCGCCAAGATTGCCGCCGCTGCTGGTACTGCACTTGGTTCACCGCTGCCTCCACCAGCCACTGAAGTCACCGCAGCTGGTGCAAACGCGGTGCTAACACCGTTGTATGAACATGAGGCACTACCGTTTGACACTAATATGACCATTTTAAAGAGCACAGGGCCAGTAGTGCATATTCCTGAGACGCCACTCGGTGCTCGTTGTGGAAAACTAGACGACGGCGCAGAAGCCGGCAGCCCACGCCGTCGCTCTACCATTGCCACACTTTCTCATATCAACGGATCAGAGCCCGAATCCATGCATATTGAGGAGCCTGCCACGAGCATCGCGCCTGGCACATTTGTTGTCAACCCAGACTATTTTTACAAGCAGTCGGGCGTTTCTCCTTCTGCAGGGCAAGCCGCAGTTCCCACCTCTAACTCAGCTCCTGCCTCAGGCAGCAACTGGGCAGATGCAGAGGATGACTACTTTTACTTTGGGAAGAGGGGCACCAGTGCTGCCGCAATCGGGGGTAGTACTCTTGCCCTTTCCCAAACGCATGACTCAGGTGAAGGGACTGCAGGTGCGGCTGCATTGTTTGGCATTGGGGCCTTTCAGCCCAGCGTTTTCAAGGAAGAGTCTTCGAAGGTGAGACAGCCACCTGCGGTGTCTACGACAGTTGGCCTGATGCTGCCCTGGCAGCGGGTAACTGCAGAGAGGAAGGACACGTCCTCTTCCACACGAACGCGCTCTTCTTCAGCCAAGGCTCGTCTGGGAATTGGCGGCGGCGCCGCTGCTGCTCCGAATACCTCGAGCACTGTACGTGTACAGGCGGCTGCCACCGCTGCTGCCAAACGTAGAGAGGAACAGATGGCTGCGGCCGCTACGGCACGTTCTGCGGCGGCGTCATCGCGTGACCCTGTGAAGTTTAGAGGGACTTTGACGCCAGGTGAATTGCAGATTATGCAAGCAAGAGAACGACTTCGTCGCAAGTAAACATGATCATATAGATGAGGGAAAAAGTATGGACAAAGAGAGATAAATACAAGATCCACATAGAAGGAGTGTAAAGGGGACTAGTGATACCCCCTTTTTTTTTTACCGCACGAGATGCTGTTGTTGTTTATTTAATGAGTGCACTCATAGACGTATCATATCTCTTTTTTATTTTTTTCTTTTTTTTGTGTCATAGAATTCGCTGTGTTGTTCAGCATTCATAGAATAAATGTTTTCGTGTATACATGTACGCTTTTTAAAGAAAAAAAAATGCCAGTTGTTATTTCATGACTCTTCATCTACGTTATCGCGGGGATGTCTTTGTGATGTCCTGTATCTTGCATAGCACACTCGAGCTCAATTTCTTATTCATTTTTTTTTTGTAAAAATCTGCTTTTTTTATCCTTGTTTGTTTCTTAACAATTTTTATTTATTTTCTTTAGTTCGACTGTTGGGTTCATAATTTTTGTGACTACGCACCCTATTGCTGTATATTTACCTTTCAGAACCCTAAGCAATTGATCAAAAAATACAAGAAGGAAGCCTTTTATTACTATTATTTATTTTTGTAGTAGAACCTAGCTGCCACAATTGTTTGCTTTCTCTTTTATTTCTACTTTTTTTCTCTGTACTTATCTTTTTTTCCTTTAGTAAACATACTTACACTCACACACACGCACATTTAGACTATTCAAACTCGCCTCAAACATATATATATATATATATATATATATAATAATAATAATAAAAATATATAATAGAAGAGTTGATCCGAGGCGAACTCCTTTTAAAGATCAACTTTGCACTTTCCTTTTAAGTGTTATTAGGGGCAAAGAGTTGCTAGGCGAAGAGTTGCCAATTCCGCTTCCATAAGCAGACGAAATCGGTAGTGTGTGTGTGAGGGTGCGTACGTGTGTGCTTAGTTATTGCGTGAAATTTTTTCATTTTGTTTTTGCTACTGGTACTGCTACTTTTTTGTTGTTCGGTGTGGGTTTGCTTGTTCACTTGAACATTTGACTTCAGTGAAGCGACTGACTCATACTCTTTTTCTTTTTGCATCTCAATACGACCACCACATCAAGTGTTTGCACACACATATTGTTGCTTTACAAAACGATTCAAGCCACCAAGTATTACTTTTTTTTCATACAGAGTATAGGGAGTTTCTTTTGACCGATATCTCTATTCTTGTGAGTGTCCCAAACACTGTGTAGTTCATCAAGAAATCTTGAAATCGCAGCTTACAGAGCCCTGAATATATATACTTTAGAATAAACCAAAAGGAAGTGAAGAAACATATTAACTGTTTTCTAACGTAGCCAAAGTACCTACTGTTTATTTGTTTATTTCTTCCCTTGAGACTGACAATACCCATAAATACACACACCCACATAAGGATACACGCATTAAGAAATTCAGTTAATTTAAAGAAAGGGTTCACATAATAGCAACAACAAACGAAAAGAACATTGGCAGGTAATACTGCGTATTAACTGTTGAGAAGAAAGATAAAATTTCAAGAAGAAAGCGATATATATATATTAGTGTGTGTTTGTGTTTTGCTCTCTTGTTCCTTCAAGTTTACCGGTTAAGATCAAGGGACGAGGAAACAACTATATATATATTTGAAGTAAAACCAGAAATTTGTTATATTTTTGTATATAAATTGAAAGAGTTTGGTGGTGGGCCTTTTCACCCTTTATATATAAGTATTCTTTAGCACACACGATTCAAGGTTGCATACGCACAATATACGTAGTGTCTTCTTCCCTTCCTCTTATAAAACGCATACTGTATTTCTCGATATATATAATCCTAGTTGAAAGGTGTAAAAGAAGCGAGAGTGCTTGTCACGCCGTGCATAGCCTCACCTTTACCCTTCCCTTCCCCTTTCTTCCTATTGAATATAGGTCTATATCTTTATATATATATATATATATATTTCCTGTCTCTGTACACGTACGTATATATATTAAGATGTCTGCACCGCATCTGGCTCGTGAATATGAAGTTCCTAAGAGGCCAGTATTTGTCCTTGATGACATGGAGGTAGTGCAAAGCACAGACTCCGCTGCATATGTCTCTAGTAGTCTCACAGACAGCGTCATGTACGGAACAAACGGAAACATAGGTCTCCGTCATTGCAGTGAGGTGGAAACAATAGGGTTTAAAACGCAGGTCATCATGAATGGGGTGCATCACTTGGCGCCGTTTGAAAACTATTGCAAAAGCAGTGCCATTCCACAGCACCGTCAGGTTGGCGCATATGTATGTGGCGCGGACTTGGACTGTCTTGTCGATGGTGAGTCTGGGACGCTTTCGTCCATGCCCCTTCGACGCTTGAGTCTCAAGGACGGTGCGTATCGAAGTTTCTGCGAGGACGTTATGAGTTCTGATGGTGGGCTCATTTTTGACAGCACCTATGTGCGCACCGTGTCAGCGACCGACCTTAGTCTGTGGGGTGCACAAGCTGTGTGTAGTAATTTTCGATTTGTTTCCCCAAGCACGTCAACGGGTGGGGCCGGCACGGCCGATGCGATGACGCAGGACGATAGGCGTTGTAACTACTTCAGTTCGTGGAGCGCGCACTCAGGCACCATCGGAAATAACAACAACAACAGTAGCGGGCGTGGCAGCGGGGTTGGCGGCGGCCTTCGCTCCGACACTTCCACAGACTGCTTAGCTGCGATGACGACGTCACGCTCTGTTATCGGGGAGTCTTATAAGCTTGAGTTTGCAGCCACATTTACGGTGGATCTGGAAGAATGGGAAGTGATGAAGGCACAACAGATGGATGAGGTGTGGCAGCGATCGCAAACCTCCGGCATCCTTGTCAACACGACTACGGCTCTGTCTTGCATTGTCGACTACGGCACGAACAAAACACGCATTAATCCCGAAGTTGAGATAATGGTGTGCAGCGGAGATGACGATCCGGCATCTCCCATATCATTAGATCGCTTTCCTTCTAGCGTTTTCGGCAACACCAACGCTAACGCCAACAAGGATCAGAGTGGTATGGCTGCGGCTGGGGGCGGCGTGGGCAGCCTAACTGGTGGCGGTGTCGGTGGTGGCGCGGCTGCCAGTGGAGGGGGAGGAGGTGGCCACCTTGGGGGTATGAGCGGATGCAATATCACCAGTAGCAACACTGGCGGGGACTCCCTAGTAGGAAGCAGTGGAGCGCGACGGCGGACAACGTATGGAGTGCAGTTTAAGGACAGTCGCAGGCGACTCGTGATTCGAGCGCGTTTTCTGTTTTTACTCACCGAGGATGCGATACCCGAGAGCGTTTCTCTTACCTTTAAGGCCCGTCATTACGTTGGCTCTGTTCCTCCGCTACGGCCTTTCCCGTCTATTGGTAGCATCATTGAGAGCCGTCGTCGGTCGCTTGAGGCATTCTGGGCAACATATGATATTGATCTACAACTGCAGGAGGAGCTCACGCCAAACCGCACGCGCCTCTCCCTCTTATACAACGCCTTCCGCCTCTTCACAATGAGTTACAATATCGAGAAAGGCATACCACGTGCGGGGTGTTCCGCAGTAGGAGAAGGACTCCAGTGCGATCTTTCGCAGTACATCTATCACGGGATCTACTACACACTTACGCAGCCTGAGAGCGCGTTGTCACTGCTCAAGGGCCTGTATGCCTACTTACCCCAGACTCGCCTTAATGCACGCAATCTGTGCATCCCTGTTGGCGCCGTGTACCCCGTTACTACCATCACTGGCATCAACTGCAAGTCCAACGCCAACGTGAACAACACGCAGTTTCACGTGAATGCTGATATCGGGTACCTCGTGGCGCTATACTTTTCCGCTGCCGAGTCAATCTCCACGGAGCATCGCCTGATGTTGCTCGAGCTCATGCTGGAGACCGCGCGAGTCTGGCCGTACATTGGCGACTGGCAAGAGAACAGGACGGTTTTCCGTCTCGACAACATCGGAAGCGTAGATGAGTACAACACGTGCTCGTCTGGTAACTTCTATGTTCATCTTTCTGCGCAAGAGCACATGCTTAAAACGGTGAAATTGTTTCAGCGGCAGGAGCGGATGATTGCCGCGGAGCACGTGGCGGCGCTGTTGGAGCGTATCGCCATGACACGAGAGGAGGTGCTGTCACTGGAGGAGGTGTCTCGTGCGATTTCTATCCACCGCGACGATCAACAGGGTGTCTACCTCGTGCATGACAACTTCCACACTCTTTCAGAGTGGACGGAGGAGCGGGTGAAGCACCCGCTGCACTCCAACTACCACCCACTTGCCATTTACCGGCACAAACTTGTCGACATCCCCGATGTTCTCTTGGGGATGTTGCTATACAGAGAGCGTTTTGAGCGTCATGAATTCGAGCGCAACTTGGCGTATTACGTTCCACTTTGCACTTTTGACTCTCCTGAGGCACTGGGCATTGTTGCGATTGCGCAATGTTGTGCACGGCTTAACTATGCTCAGCCAATTCCGTACTTGCGGTCCCTGAGCAATCTGGACCTTGACAACATTCTTTACACAGCTGAGGAGGGTCTACACTTTGGTGCCATGTCGCTCTCCCTCGTTACTCTCATCTGTGGTGTAGGCGGTGTGTCGACAATGGGTGGCTCCATCTACTTGAACCCGGTTCTCCCTGCCGGCGTCTCGCGCTACCATTTCACGATTTGCTGGCGGGGAGCTGTGCTGCGCACCACGCTTGATGCAGAGTCTTTGACCTATGAACTGGTCTCTGGCGATAGCATTCGTTTTATTCATGGAGACACAAAGAACCGCATTCACCTCCACACCGGCTTCCGACGCTTTGAGGCATCCAGGAAGCTCACCATTCCACGCATCAGTTTTAGTCAGATCAACCAGTTTGAAGGAGCCATTGTTTTGTGTGACGCTATTTTTCACAATTTGCTAGAGTACAGCTACATCTCGTGGCTACGCACATTGGAGACACTCTTTGATAATTTCCGTACGCTTCACCACCGCAACATCCCGCCGTTGAATCCAGAGGAATTTATTGAAAAGGTGGTGTACCAGTCTGAAGTGCGCGGGATTGCGTTTAGTGGCATTCACAATGTCCTCCTTGCGCGCGACATCAACCTCGAGCTGGGCACCCCAGACGATGCGGAGATTGTGGAGACGCGATATGGTCTTGCAAACGCGAAACTAGCGGAGATGGCGGAGCTGATGGAAAACCAGCTCCCAGTAGTCAACCCGGACATTTTTGCTTTGCTCACGTGCCTAGCACGCAGTGGCGTCGCGCTCGCCGTGGTAACGTACGGTCGCAACTTGAAGCAGCTCATGACGCACAATCCCGAGCTGGCCAGCCTTTTTGTTGCGCGTATTGATGGTGAAGAGGCCTATGACAGGCAGATTAGAGGAAGGCCGCACTTGGATCTCTACACATGCGCTGCCGAGAAGATCCACATCAACCCTAGCAGATGCATTGTCATTGGGCATCATCTGGACCGTGGGTATAGCGCGGAGGATCTTGTAAAGTTCCGCATGTTCCTTGATGTAGAAGACCCTTTCGTGAGCAGCCGCGTTTCTACAAAGCCGTACCCGACGCTGGATGCGGAGTACGTGGAGAAATGCCAGCGCGACAACCCCGTTGTGTGCCGTCTGCGTCTTGCGAAGATCCCAATGACAATTGACGAAATTGAAGATGTTGTGGATGGACGCTTGCTGAGCGGTGCCGATTGAGAAGAAGAATTTCTTGCGTGTGGGCTATCCTTAGCATAGAGGAGGATTGCGAGGGCGTTGGGGGAGGGAGGTGAGGGGGGGGGGGTAGCTGGAGGATGTATATGGCNGGGGGGTAGCTGGAGGATGTATATGGCGTATAAAGGGAGTGTTGTCTCCCCTCTCTATGAAGTTTATATGAATAAGAAAGAAACGCCTCAATACCAACATAGAAGAAAAAAAAGTAGACGATTGAAAAGTCGTTGCAAATGAGAGTCATTGAGGTGAAAAGCACAAACACAAATAGTAAAAATGAAAACGAGGTTTTTTTGTACTTTGTATTCATTCGATATATTCGTCCCTCTTGTGATAGAAGTCGGAATTATAAACAACAAAATAAAACGGAGGTGATCTTTACGCCTTTCTTTTCTTTTTTTTTTGGCCATAAATATATTAGAGTGTACGTATGTGTGTGTGTGTGTGCTAAAAGTAATAACCCCTCCCCCTTTCTGTGGTACTGCGCTGTGTTCAGCCATTTTTTTTTTTCAGTTTTGTTGTGAGTTTTCATTTTTTGTCGTTGGTAATTATTACTACTTTTTTTTTTTTTTATCCCTGAGATGCTTTTTGTACTTGCTCTGATGAATAGTATTCCATTATTACTTTTTTAGTTGGACGCATTGTTTTTTCTTCTTTTTTTGTATTTGCTTTCATTTTATATCATAATATGTTTCTCGAGTTATATACATTTTTATTAATTTGCATCTTAAACAATAGTAATAATAAGAGAATATCATCACTTAGTGGTACATTCTGGGGGGCGGAATAGGAGGCAAAAGCTGTCGATGGAGAGCTACCATTTTTTTATTATTATTTTTTTTTGCGATGGATGCACAAGTTTATACATATGCAAAAATATTATAAAAAAGAAGGACGATTTTTCTCATTGACATTTTTTTTTTTTTTCGTAACACTATCGCTTATGTGGCACGGTGATGATATATTGTCATGTAATGCCTTTATACTTTGTGAGTTTAAGGCGCCACTATTCACACTTTCTGCATTTATGTTTTGCTTATCTCTAAATCCATTATTTTTTTTAATTTTTTTAAAGGTCTTTGAAGTCATATCTTGCTGATTTGGCTGTGTGATTGCGTTTATACAAAGAAAGGAACGAAATACACACTGGATTATTATTATTATTATTATTATTGCAATTTGTTTGCTAAATCACACTTATAATTACTTTTTGATAGGAATATGACAGGTATATCGCTTCTTCTTCAGGTAGGCTTGGTATTTAGCGTCTTGGGCCAGGTAGCCCCACACCTGCTTCACGCGTATCGTTTTCTCCCGTTTCTCTTTCTACTCATGGCATGTACGGTGCTGCTTCTATGGACTTTAGTGTGGATGATTGTGTTTGCGGATCGCACGATGCGCACCTTTACCGCTAATACGCGAGCAGAGAAGAGGGAGAGTAGGGCGACGACAGTAGTAGAGGTGCCGTTACACCTGGAGGCATTCTGGCGTGTCAACATCACCATGAGCTCCATCTGTGCCGTTGCGATATTGTGTATGGTGGCTTGGCTAGTGGATCGCGTAGGCCGAAGCTGGTCACTCTATGTCCTTCCATTGCTGGATAGTTTTGATGAGATTGAAATTCAGTTGTGGGATACGATGGAGGACATGCGAGGTCGCGTCCCACCAGAGGCTCTTTCGAAGGAATAGGTACTGCATTTACTGCACTGAAAAGGGAGTGAGATGTCTTCTTTTTTTTCTCTCCCTTTTTCTTTTTTTGATTCTTTTGTTGTGGGTGTCCCTTTCTCTTGATTTCTTGTTGTTGTTTTTTTTTTTTTTTTTTTTGAGACACATATATTGAATGATATGTGTTGTAATAATAATCGAGTAGCTGCAAGGAGAAGAGCAATTACTTAGCTACAACAACCGAAAAAGGAACGAATCATGGAAAAGAAAAAAATTTGTTTTCATTACTAAACGTGTAGAAACAGATTTCTATGCGCTTTGCTATGAGCGAGTATCTACTTTTTTATGCAAAGAAATCTTTTAATTTGTTTATTTACATGGGAAGCTGTTTTCAACTGAAAGATAGCTTTTAGCGAACAACGCTTTATGTTTTGCTTTATGTTGCTTTGTGTTTGTCTACTTTCTTTCTTTCTTCCTTCCGAAAAGGAATATGAGTTTTTTTTTCACCACTAAGCTCTTATTTAGCCACATAGGAATTTAGTACTTCTCCTCAAATAGCAAAACGAAGTCCCTCTTTAACATTCGTGTTTGCACGTGGAGCGGAAGTGGAAGTGCCTATTCTGTGAATTTTTTAGCACCTACAGTTGGAGACTATACTTACCGCTCCTCGCACCTTTTCTGTTTGTCAAAACCTGTAGCTAGTACGCTGTCTTCTGCGAAGCGATCGTACGCAACTTCAAGCAGCACTGGTTCATTTCCGTCTTCCTCTTCTTCCACCGCATCTTCGTCATCCTTCCTCTTTGAAAGAAACATGGATCGTTGGGCATCACGTAGAAAGACTGCCATCTCATCCTCTCCCTCCATGAAGAACTCCACAATGGTATCACGTGTTGCGTCACGACGCAATACCGCCGCCGTCTTGCACCCGGAGAATAGCACGATTGTTTCTCTTGACTTGTGTTTTCAGACTTCTCCAGACTCGGACACTGTAATCACAAAGAGTCTGGTCAGGCAAGAACAGGGGGCAGCTGCCAAAACGCTTGATCGCATTCGTCTATTGTGTGCCCCAAAGCCGTCAAAACAGGCGGAGAGTGCGAAGAAATCGGCAGGCAAGTCTGTCGGTAAGGAGGAGCTGCTTGCTGCTTGCCCTCCTGTTTTTGTGCTTGGCGTGTCGAGTGACGAGGAGCAAGACTTGAAGCATAGCAGTATAGCGGGATCGTACGTCGAGCTGGACGCTTCGCTCAGCAACAGCGTGTTTTGGCGTCGCGCTCGTGTCCTTCGCATTGGTGCTGTGGAGGTGTCGGTGCACTACAACATCCCCGTTATCACCAGCATCACCCCTCCAAGCAAACCCTTTGTTGGGCTTCCTGTGGTCTGCGCGAACATCACCACCCTTTTCACCACCGCCGATGATCTGTACTACGAATGGTGCGTCAAGGATGTCAACGCAGATGCAGCGAAGGATGACCTGCGCGTGGTGTCTACCAACGCTGTTTTGGTGCCTACCTCAGAATTGCTTGGGAAAACACTCACGCTGCGCGTTACACCAGATAAGGAAACTGGCGTGTGGACGCAGGTGGCGCTGCCTCCAGTTCAAATGCCACCTCCACCCGTGGAGCGCTGGTCTGAAACAACAACACGTGCTGAGTACCCGGCGTTTCGCGTCACCACATACAACATTCTTTATGATGGCTTCTGTGCCGCTCGTCGCAGTCGCATGAAGATCTACCCCTTTGCCACCGATGAGGTCCTCGCCATTGAAAATCGGCAGGTGCGCATTTTACAAGAGCTACTGGCATGCAACACTGATATTATCTGTCTTCAGGAATGTGGCAAGACTCTATTTAATGAGTTCATGTATCCAGCATTGCACGCATGCGGGTTTGATGGTGTCTACCACAACAAAATGGGCAGTGCACAGGAAGGGTGCGGGTTTTTCCTTCGCGCGGAGCGTTTCGAACTCGTCGAAACGCAGCTGGTTCCTCTTAACTGGTCAACGATAGAGAAGCGAACGCCAGAGACTGCGGCGGTAATTGCAGAGCAGCACGTTGGGCTGAAGGAGGCTCTAGAGCACATCACATCCATCGCCACTATCTTCACACTGCGCGAGAGGAATACGGGAAAGGAGGTGGTGGTTGGTAACACTCATTTGTTCTATCACGCCAATGCCTGTCACATTCGCATTCTTCAGACCTATATATACCTTTTGACTCTTCAAGAAGCTTCCAATGCTCCTTGCAGCAACCCGTCGGCATCTTCAGCGGAGCACACACGGCCTATTGTACTGTGCGGGGACTGCAATTTTACGCACACAACAGGCGCATATCGGCTGGTGTCCACTGGGCAGGTCGAGGCGGAGCATCACTCATGGCAGAAAGGAAAACTATTCTACTGGGGTTGCGATCGACAGCTTGGCTACAATGAGGATGAGGCGGAAGAACTCATGGCGGCGACTGACAACAAGAGCGGAGGTGGAAATAGTGCTGAGACAGATGCGAAGAAGAAAGCGGTTACCACCTCTACGTCGGTTGCTATTGCGACGGAAGGGACAGATGCAGAGAGCAAAGCAGCTACTGTAGCAGAGGCTCGCCCACCTCTTGAAAAGTGGTACCACACCACCCTGCGTGCTCCGTTCCGTCTGACAGATGCATACGACCGCACTGACCCATCAATGCCATGGACGAACTACACAATGACCTTTCGTGAGGTAATTGACTACATTTTTTTTTCTGAAGACACCCTTGATGTGCTGCGCACGGTGCCCATTCCACCAGAGTCAGAGCTCTCTGAGAACTATGCTCTCCCGAATGCTAAGTACCCATCTGATCATGTGGCGCTCATTGCAGACCTTGCATTCAAGAAGTAGCAGAGGACACACTTGCACGACTATGCGGCTCTCTGGTGTATAAAAGATGAAAGGTGTGTGAGAGAGGAGGAGGTTGAATGATTTTGCTGCTGGTAAACGTTTCAAATGGGCGTCTCTTTATATATATATATATATATATATATATATATTCTTTTTACCGAGAATATTATGAGTATAGCGATAAAATTTATCTAATGCTCGTGTTTCTTGTGTTTTTGGAGTGTTTGTATATCTTGCTTTGTGTACTTCTTTTCTTACTTGCTTCTTCTCAAATATCTTTTTTTCTACTCATATTTTGCCTCTTTTTTTATTATTTATTTTTATCGCAAAAGTCAGCGAACGGAGCAACACGTACAGGAAGCAATTGGCAAATACAGATTGCCAGCACGCCGACCTGTCAAATTGCGAAGTGTTCGCTTACGCACACTGTGCTATTATATTTTACTTTCTGATTTAACATATTATTCTTACTTTAACAATATAGATTCCTTTCCTAGAACGTGTTTATATATACCTGTAGAATCGCGTCTATCCTGGTGTTGTGCCTAAAGGAAAACACCACTTCTTTCAATTATTGGTGCAGCTTGGAACGTCAGAGGAATAAAGAAGCTGAGAGTAGCAACACAAGTTTAAATTGAAAAGGAAAATAGGGCAGAATAAACTTGGAATCAGGTGCATTAGATCGCTGTGTGAGTTTTCTTTTTTAACAAAAATAATACATATATATGATTATATTATATTTCAAGTTTTGGTAGATAGTTCATTGTATTCTCACTTCAGTACTGATACTTTTTGATGTGGTTGTTCTCATCAATATAAATTGGTATTTTAGTGAGTACTTTTTTTCTCCTTTCCAGCCTTTTCAAATGCCAAACGAGAAAAGCGTGTTCGAGCCTTACACAGCACCACTGTCGTGTAGTTTATCGCTTTTTTGCCAGCGAAACTTACGCCAGTGTGCGCGACTACATGAGGGCGAACTGTTCCCGAAAAGCAGCTCGAACGTTGGAGGCTTTGACAGCCTATCAGAGGGCCCCTCTAGTCTCCAGTACTCCTCTCCACATGAAGTTCTTCATCACGTGCCTGAGGACATCACATCCCTCTCCGCTTTTCAGTTAACCTCTCTGTCCTCGCAGCTGGGTGGTGTAGTCGATAGTAGTGCGCTGATGACACTTAACAATAGCAGCGTAAAGACAAGAGGCACTTCTGGCAAAGATGCCACAACTACTTCTGTCCTTTCCAGAAAGGCCCCGAAGAGGCACGCAAGTAACAGCAGTAGCAACAGGTCGTGCTTGGCCACAGCGGGTGGGACAGAGAGAGACTCTCAACTGCCGTGCGGGATCAGCGTGAGTGGGGAGAGGACGGACGCGAGCAGTTCCATAAAGCAGACCTTTACGCATTCGTCAACGTCTGCCTGTGGCGTCCGCATTATGAACGATGACGATGAGGGGGATGATGCCGAGGCAGATCATGCAAGCAATAAAGCTTATCATCGCAGCTCAGACGGACAGGAGACGACTCTCCGTATGAAGGTCTGCGAACCGGTGAGCAGTAACGACACTTCTCCAGACTGTTGCCCACCGCCAGCTGACAGTGCTTTCACCCCGCACAAGCACGAAAAGGAGTTGCATAAAAATAGACGGCACATCCGCGATGTTGGTTGCCCGCCGCACTGCCGACTTACACCACCACCGTCAGCTGTGCTTGCGAGGCCTCCGGCAGACAATGACGAGTCGCATACAGAGAAGGTATTGTTCCCTGTTTACTCGCCTGGAGAATCTGCTAGAACAGGAGAGACCTTCTGCCTATCACAGTACATGGTGGCGCACACACCACACAAACCTCGCAACGATGGGCGGCTTGCCGTGACGAGAAATCTCAGTTCACAGCGTGGTGACCCATTGCACATGCGGAATACCGTGGATGACGGCAAAGCAATGTGGACTTTAGAAAATAAGGGTAGCTGTGCTGTTGGCACCCAACATGACCACCGCGAGCAAACGCATGACGATCACCAAAGCGAGTACCGAGTACTACGGGAAGCTGTCTCCTCTTCGTCACTATCTCACTTTCAGCCAAGTATGACACAGCTACCTTCGCCCGTCAGCGGCACTCCCCATCGACTGCCAGGTCAACTATCGAGAGAGGATGACCCCCCTTTCTTCTACGCAACACATCAAGATTGGCTTGCAGCTTCGTATGTGTCCATGTGTCCTACACCCTCCAAGGAGCCCTGCACCATTAATGCTGGGTCTGAGGAGCGAGTGAGCGATGATGCTGCTCTCCTCACAGGCTTTCCATCCCCTGTGAAACTTTCTCCCATCCCTACAAAAACCTACGGGGTGGCGACGGTTCTACGGCGTCAGCAACAATACTGTGGCGGCAGCAGTATCACCAGTACGCACCATCGCTCTCCCTCTGCACTGCAGCCATCTGCCGCGGCTTCTCCTATCAAGGACAAGAACACTACTCCAAGGAAAGCATCAGGTGAAAGCGGATTGAGGGAGGCTCTAGAAGTGCCTGCCCCTCCTGCCGTCATGAACCGCAATGACAGCTTGCGCGCTACTTTCAAGTGCGAGATATACTCGACCCAGACCCCGCCACGTGAGCCAGGTCCGAACTTCCAGACGACCATCTGGCCAACGAATTTGTCAGCGGCTGGTGCAAGGCCTGCAGCAGCAACACCATCACCTCGACCGCAACAAGAGCAGAAGCAGCAGCACCTTCACTGTGGAAGCAGCGTCACAAACAGTACCACAGCTACGAGTGCCTGTGCAGAAAATATGAACACCGCAACGACGCTCAACTCCAGATCGGTCACTGCCATATATCCCTTTGGGTTAAGTGGCACCGTCATCAACAGTTCTCTACTGCACACCTCTCACATGGAAGGAGGTTCTAGTATTTTTCTGGCTACACAATCAGTCAAACAGTGCAGCACTAGCAACACCGTCACTCCGGCGAGTGCTGCAATGGCGAAGACGACTAGTAGTAGTAGTAGTAGTAGTAGTACTGCGCTAAACCCTGCTGTTACCCCTGTGACAGTGGAGAAGGGTGGTGTTCTGAATAGCGAGGAAGCACATCGCAGTTCACTGGCCACACCGATGGTATCAGACATTCAGATGCCCTCCGCAAGTTGCCATTACAACACCAGCTCTTCGATTGTTCTTGGTACCGCATTGGCTAGTACTAATCAGTTGCCTGGCCACGTTGCTACTGATAAGCAGCAGAGCATGACAACTATTAACACAAGCAATCCAGCCTCACAGCAGTACATTACTGCAAAACCTATCCCAGGCATGCTGACGATGGCTGCACACACTCCTCAGCCACCCTGTTACAGCAACACGGGTAGAAACAGCAGGAATAGTGATGATGCGGCGGGGGGCCGCCCTGTGCAGCAGCATTGCAGAAGTCACGTTCTCATGGCGCCAACACCAGATGAACGAGCGCGATTTCGTGACCCTATGTCAGGGATGATACCCACGACTGAAGAAGCGCACGGCCAGCGTCCCAGTGATGCTGCTCCTCCTGGCATCAGCAGTTCTACGAGAGAAGTGCATCGAGGAACCGCAGTGACGGAGACGCTGTGTTACCGCGCTCTCTTTTCTTCCTTGCCTGCACCCGATAGAAGGGCAAGTCTGGACGTTTCCAGCGCTCATGCACTGCAGGAACACCGCAAACGCTACCACAGAAGCGCCGAATGTCACCGCTCCCATCACAATGACGTGGCGTCTGGTAAACTGGTCAGCAGCGCTGCCCCTGTCGCGCCTGCTTCTCCCTTGCCAAGAAAGCCCACTCGCAGTGCGCCGATGAGCATGGACGCATGTATTCCAAGTGACTTGCTACGCCCGTGGCGGCCCACTACAGGGACTTCTTCTACACACGCATTGGACAGCTGGCTTTGATATATATATATAGTGTATCTAGATCTCGGTAGCTTGAATACGCTCCTTCTTGTTGGTCTTTTCCTCTTTTTTTTTGCCGTACATAGTGGTGCTGCTGCCTTGAGCGATGGGTGTATATATATATCAAAACCAAGACAACTGAATCGTGCTTTTTTTTTATCCTTTGTTCTTTTTTTATTGTTATTATTTAATTGTTTTTCCCCCCTCATAGACACACAAACCTTAACATATATATATATGCGAAATGTTTTTTCCTGAAGTTTATTAAACACTACAAAAGTGTATAGAAGCACCATGCAAGCGGCGAGAGTCAGTGAGTTGCAGTTTATTTTTTTTTTCTCCGAATTTGAATCATTCCCTTTGTCTTCGTTTTGTAATGTACTGTTGTGTCAAATGTCACTTTAGTATAAGTAGAAGTGTTGGAATTTATGTGTCATTCAACACTGCAAATATATATTTATATATATATTGAAGACAAAAAAAAAAAAAATAACGCCAACAGCGAAACTGTGCATTACAATCGATTGTAGTGAAAGAAATTGTACTAGAAGCACGAAGCTGATCTCAACCACTTGAAATGTCAATGAAGCTGCATTACTTTTTTTTTTTTTTCCGAACGTGTGTGCCTAAGGTGCCTCTGCGCTGGTATCAATTTATCACGCAGTCTCGACTGAAGAGAGTATTTCTGCTCCAGTTACATCTATTTACTTATCTCCTTTTATCTTTTTTTTTTTTCATTTCTTTCCGTTGCGCTCTTCAAAATAATAATAATTTAAAGGCACTTGACTCTCTGGCGCACACACACGCGCGTATCTAAAGGGGATTTCTCCCCCGCTCTGTGCAAGTGTATAGTTCTACCGCCGTAAGCTCACAGATAGGGGGTGTTTTGTAAATCACCTCTTTGCCGCTGTTGTTCAATGTGAGCATAGAATATTTAAGCATATACATCTATAAAGGCTTGAGTGCCAGATATAGAGTTATTCCACAAAGCCGAGAGAACACGTACCTCATTGAAAAAGGGACGGGAAACATTTTTTTTAGTTGCTGTTAAGTAGATTCACCATGCGCAACTTTTCTTCTATAGCATTGCAGCGCACTCAGCAAAACATGCTTTTTGTTACTGGGAGGCGGTGTGCTTTTCTACGTCCTACTCGGCGAAACCCCCAGCTTCATCGCTTTTCTTGTTCGGCTCTCTGCTTATGTAAACGGTGGCACACAACAGCCGCAGGCCCCACTGCTAGGGACGATATACTACCAGCACAAAGCAGCAACAAGAAAGAAGAAGGGGCAAACATGGAAACAGGAAATGCTCACAAAGAATCAGCGATGGAGGTGTCCACGCACATTACCGCTCATGAGGCCACACAGGTAGTACCCGCTGGCGACCACGTCATCAAGGATTCAGATTGCATTGAGAGCAGCACGGCAGCTGCTACCACCGCTGACGCGCTCCCCCCAACTCAGTCCAAACTCCCACAGGAACCCGAAGTGAGCAGCAAAGCACCACTGTCTGCTGCTGCTTCTGCCTCCACAAAGCTGGCGTCGGGTGAAGATTCAGTGTCGCACGCATTCACACCAGAAGCCGATGACGCTGCTTCTGCGGAGACTACAGAGCCGAAAAAGGATCCATTGGATGAGGCGGAGCGGGGCACGGAGATAGATGATAGCGAAGATGAGCTGCTTACGTACGGCCGCAAGGCACACACAGATGCACAACGCAAGATGGAACAGGCGAAGCGCTTACGGGAGGCTGAGGCGCACTTGGCATTTGCCGAACTTATGGCTCCAGAGACCATCAACAAGTACGTTGACATGACAGAGGTGTCCACAGTATCGGGCATTCGATGGCTCGACATTTGCGCCAAGTCGTCGTTCAGAAACAGTAAACTATTGAGCAAACAAGGAGAAGGCAGCTTCGCGGCATCGGTGCTGCACGCACTACACGGCAGCAGCGTGCCCGCTGACCTTTACGTGAGCATTTCCAACGGAAGCCCGTTGCCCACCGTGCATATAGAGGAGAACTGGGTGTGTATGGTGTTGCGAGTCTCACGAGAGGCAACACGTGGGTATGTGGAGCACAACCAAACTATCGGCACTGCTTCAAGATCGAGAGGGCAGCAACAGAAGGAGTACGCAGCGCGTTACGCAGAGGCGCTCTACAGTTCTAGCTCTAGTGAGCGCCACGCGCAGGACATGTCGACACGACGCCGGCGGTACAAAATGTGGGCCAGGCGGAATATGACGGGATCAGATGCAGACGGTACTGGCCTTTGTGGTTTGGGTGAAACAGGAAATCTTGGCGAAACCTTTATATCATCACCACCTGCTGGGGATTCTTTTATCGCTGGAAGCACTGATCCCTCCGAGCGATTCCGCTACGATGAATCCACAAATCAATACTTACAGGTAAAGAAATCACGATGGGAGCGCTTTCTGGAGGAGCGGGGAAACAAAGAGAAGCTTCATCGGAAGCTGCGGGAGCATGACAAGAAAGCTAGTAAACGGCGTATACGCGCGACGAAAGGGGTGGGGGCCGCTCTTCAGCGCGAACTTGGTGCCCCGACATTGACCGATCTTACCGATCGGTTGAGCGTATTTATCTACAAGGAACTGCACCCCATCGAGGAAGAAGGCGTAGAGCTGCCGATGAAGGAAGCCGATGTGCAAGATGTTACAAAACTAGTTCTCATGGAAATGGATGAGCACGGCAACGTCATTAGCCACTATGTTGAGCACTCCACCTCTGAGGAGAAGGCGGCGCTACGCAAGAGCGGCAGCAGTAAAGGTGGTGGGAAGGGACAGGTGAAATCGGGAACTGCAGATACCAAGCTTGAAACAGTAACGAATGCATCCTCGGCGAGTGAAGGAGAAGAAGAGGGAGGAGATGTCAAGACACAAGCAAAACGCTACCACACCCGCTGGCGCATCATCACAGTGCATCGCGTTCCGGTGCCTTTCATTGAAGATGCCATGCGACGCTGGCCGGATCTTATTATGTCTCGCAGGCCAACTGCGGATGTTGGTGGCGTGCAGCACCTCCACCACCCAGCGATATCCGGCTGGGAAGATATTGCACGTCTTATCTTTAATGGCACCGCGGGTGGACTTCAGGAGTCCACCTATCGCAACACTCGTTTGCTAGAGCAGCTGGAGATGGAGATATTTAGCCCCGGTGATTCCACTGGAGATCAACTGAAGCACATGACCACGATGATGGCGCAGCTACACACCTTGAACCGACGTGCGACTATTTACTCTTCGAATTTGCGAGAGATGAAGGTGACATTTACAAAGCTCAAAACTACCCTCAACTCACCGCTCACCGCTGCAGACAAGAAGGCGCTGACATATCTGCAAGGGTCTCTCTCGCTCGCAGCGCATCTGGAGGAGCACACCAAATCGCTGCTGTTCTTGCAGTTCTCGGTGGCAATGAGCCGAATGGAGGATCACCTGCGCACCCTCACCCTCTTCTCTACACTTTTTATTCCACTGGACTTCATTGCCTCTTTCTTTGGCATGAACTTTCATCACATGGATAGTTATAGGAACAGTTCAGCTGCTGCGTACTCTGTGCTGGCATTGATTGGTGTGACGGCGCTCGCGGTCGGACGATGGATCAGAAAAAATCTACGTCGATGAAAAAAAAAAGATCGATTAAAAGAAGACCGTTTTGCTGTGAGCACCTCTTTTTGTGTGTGTAGTAATGAAGATTTTTTATTTTGGATGCGTTCTATTGTATACTTACGATTTTGTACAGTGCTCTTTCACCTTCTCTCCTCTTGTTGTTGCTTTCTATAGTTGAATGATTTCAAGAATGGAGAAGTAAAAATAAGATGATTTTTTTTATGGTTGCGTGATGCTTTTTTTTTCCCCCCTAATCCTGGTATATATCCCTTTTTTTTGATTGCGAGCAAACAACAACAACAGTAAAGTTAACAGACTTAGATCGAGCACAGCGATTTCCTAAAACTGGTTTGTGTGTAGAATGCGCTTTCATTGCTTTTAATGTTTTTGTTATTATACTATATATGAGCAGTGCTTGCCTTCCCGCTTTTTTTTTTGCCGTTCTTTAGGTTTTTCAACATTTCCACATTTTAGCAAATAGTTTTCTTTTTTTTTCTTTAGCGAGACAGATATACTGAAAACCGAGGAGAAATAAGAGAGGTGCGACGAGAGCATTATAAAGAAAAAAAGTCGCCGTTCAACAATGTTGAGGTCTGCGGTTGCGCCGCTTGTGATGGCGTTGCTGGTGTGCGTTGTTAGTGTTACACCTTGCTATGCTGCCTCCGGCCTCTTTTCCAAGACATCCGATGTACAGGAGTTGACGCCCAAGTCGCTCCCCTACTTTGTCGACACTCACAAACCCGTTATGATTCTCTTTTATGCTCCGTGGTGTGGTCACTGCAAACAGCTGCACCCCGAGTACGAGAAGTTTGCAGAAGCTGTCAAAGGCATCATGCGTGTTGGCGCTATCAATGCCGATGAATACGCTTCCTTGGGACAACAATATGGTGTGCGTGGATTCCCAACACTCAAGTACTGGAAGATGGGGCCCAAGACGGTCAACTCTCCAGAGGAGTATCAGGGTCCTCGCACCGCCACCGCACTGCAAGCATCCATGACGCAGGGCATCATCCCTGATCGAGTTAAAGTACTGACAGATGTGCGGCAGCTGCAGGCAGTGCTGGCGAATGCTCCAAAGCAAATGGTTGGTGCGCTTTTCTCCTCCAAGGACAAGGTGGCGCCACTGCTCTCTGTGTTAGCTTACTCCAAACGCCTAGAGCAAATGCCTATTGTGTTCATCAAGGATGAGAAAGGTGCGCGCGATGTGTTTAAGATTGATGTCTTTCCTACTGTCGCGGTGCTGAATCTTAACGGAACAGAGTATGTCACCGTGACATATGCGGATAAGGTCAACTACGATGCGATTGCAAAGTTCTTTGTTGGATGCCTAGAGAACGGATGTAACGGCGAGTCCGCAGAAAACAAGGAAGGTGGAGCGAAAAAGACGTTGCTCGATGAACAACAAGCTCCCGTGGATGGTGAGGGGAGTACGCGCATCAAGAAGGCGCGTTTCGCTGTACCGCCGTCTCCAGAGGCCTTTACGCATGAGACTTTATCTCGATACTGCTCGCCGAGCACACAGAAAATTCGGTCCAACTCCCCGCTCTGCGTTCTTGTGGCGTCCAAGAACATTAATCTTGATGAACTGCACGCGCAGTTTCAGCGTGACCCCGTCGTGATCATTGACGCCAAGGAAGATCCAGGCTTACTGGGAAGGAGTCTGGAGGACACTGTTGGGGTGTCACTTACGAAAGGTCCAGCGCTGACAGCGGTGGTGGTGTTGCGGCACTCGAAGCCGACGCTAGTTCGCTACATGGAGTTACACACGACAGAGACGACTGTGGTTGCTGAGGCGCTCCAGAAGATTCTCACTGGCGATATACGCCTGGACTCAAAGACAATCGAATAGCTTAGAGAGAAAACGAGTGAGTGAAACGAGGCAACCTTTTTCCTTTGACAAAGAAGAGCTAAATCATTATTAGAGCCACCTTAACCATTACACGGGAGTTCTCATTTTCGTTATTTATTTTATTATTATTATTGCATTGGGTTTGAGCTCCGTTCCCCCTCCCCTCTCTTACCTTACTTTTATTTCATGTGTATGTGATGCTGGTAAGTAATGGGGTACTAAAGGAACGAACAATAACAAATTCACTACTACCTTCTTTTTTTTTCCTTTTTTTTCTGCACTACTTCACTCACTTATGCCTCATTCATTTTTTCTTCCTTTTCTCTTCCTTTCTTTTTTATTCTGTGATAAAATGTTTTCTTTTTCTTATCATCGTTATCATTATTTTCAAAGAAACTTGCAGATAGAACGCCTATTCTGTGGTTGGCAAGCAGATTTGTTTCTGAATTATTAGTCTTAAAAAGAAAAAAGGTTGTAAACACACACACATATATATACATACATATATTTGTGAGGTCAAATTCATTTGCTAGCTACTTGTGCTATATTTTTTTTTCTTTGTTTCCACACTACTTTTAAGCATTTTTTTTTTTAAGAACTTGCTGGTGGGGACCGCCGCATCTGAACGATACCTTGGGTAGGATTTCTTTTTTCACATATACTAGTAGCTACGATTGTTTGTGAGTGGGTGTGTATATAGTGCTCTATATTTTTTTCTGTTTTTGAGAGTTAGTATCATCTATTATTACTATATACATCTGCTTTTTCTTCTTTTTTTTTGTTTGTTTCACTCCTTTCTTTTTCCACCTTCTTTCTAGAGACTTTAGTATCCGGCAGTCGCAATACACTCGCAGTTTTGCTCACTAGGCGCGTGTGCGGTGTATATTTCTAGATAGATTTTTCTTTTTACTTTCTTGTTTATTCCTTTTATTTTTATTTTCATAATCTGTTGGCCCCGTTGTCTAAGTGCCAATTTCAATTTCTTTCCTCCCTGAGCACTAGTTTTCTTTTTAAAAAAAACTTGTTGGCAACTTTTTGATTTCACTTGTTTGTGAAACGAAGACTTTTTACCGGCATCTGCATACACAAAAAAAGAGCAGGATAAAATTGTGGCTAGTAGACTTGTTGCAGCTGATATTTATTTTTAAAATTAGTAATTTGCAGTTTTACAAAAGAAAAAGAAACATTTTATATTGGTTTTATTTTGTGTTTGTGAAAGTGTGTGTTAATAGATCTAAATCTCAACTTTAGACCTTTAAGGGTTTAAAGGAGAGTACTTAGTAAGCTGGTGTGAGAAAGAAAATAGAAGATCTCTCAATACATTCGTGCTAGGAACACACACCGATAAGCAGATACACGCACACACACACACACATACATACAACATTGCACGATAGAAAAAGGAGCGTGTTGTTTTAATTCATTTATAATATTGCTACTTGTGGGCGGAGTGGGCTATACACCAGTATATTCGATCACACCTATAGTTTCATTATTATTATTATTATTATTATTACTATTATTATTATTATTATTTTGCGTGAACACATAATTGTTGATTAGAAGCAGATATAGCGAAAGTGTCACTTACGTGCAAAAATTTCTGTCTCCTCTATTCACCTTGCCTTGAAAGTGCTGGGTTTTTTTCTGTCCTTTTCAAAAGAAAATTATATACACCCGTGTGCCTTCGAACAAACGCTGTACCTTTTATCTAAACGAGGACTCTGTGTGTGCGTGTGTGGTGAAGGAAAAATAAACTCCCTTTTTTGCTTAATCACTATATAACAGGACTAAAGCGATTGGGTGAAAAGAGCAGAGAAGAAGAGAATCAGCAGTATTCGACACTTGGTGCAACTGTCATTAGTTGTGCGCATACATTTACTTATTTTTCTTTCTCCCTACTTATATATATATATATATATATATTCACACGTACACTTCTATTTGCGATAGGAGAGAATGGGCAACGGATTGTGTGGCGGATCATTTTCTGCCGAACCACATCAAATTGGTGGTGTACTGCGGCCCTCACATATGGAACCTGATCGCACCTCAACCCGCGCACCACCCGCACGAAGCAATAAAGGTTCTGTAAGCGGCAGCTTCAAAGGTAGGGTAGGTAGTGGTGCAGACATCGGTAGTGATGACCGTGCACCCGCGTCCCCAACCAACACGACACGAGTATGCAATACGAACAGCGACAGCGTGAATCCAATGACCGTGGCGAGATCAACCGATGTGAATGTGGGACCGAAGCAGATACCGTTGCAGCAACAGCAGCAGCTTTCTGCTTCTTATCAGCCCCCTTCACTAATGCCCTCTTTAGTAACCCGAAGTAATAGCAGTGTAGCGACAACTGTTGCAGCGGCTGCTCCCTCTGCGCCTTTCAGTTTAAGCGACGCGCATTCCCCGGATACCCATCTTCAAACGCAAAATGGACTACAATTGGTGGATGCACTCAACACGCAACTTGGGGAAGAGATAGAGAGCACGTACGGTGCCGACGAAGAGGAGGAGGAGGATGTAGCAGCAGAAGCGCGTTTATCGAAACGTGCTCTTCATATTATTCGCCGTGTAGATGAAGTAATTCGCACTTGCACAGGCGAAACAGCGGAGGAACCCACTGAAGATGAACTTGCCATGTTTGAAGTCTTTACGAGCCTCCGGAACAGTCCTATTGGCCCACTATTTGTCAATCACCCTGAGGTATCCCTATCGAATCGGTCCTGTGTTATCACTACACCTGATTTCCACCAAAGTGAACCGATTGACGGCTACTTGCTGCGTGGAGCGTACAATCCTGGCACTATTGGCCGTAGCTACTTTGCCACCAAAGAGAAGGACTACTTTCTCCCAACGGAGTCTGCTTGGGCGAGTGCTGGCGGTAGTAACGGTGTGGCTGCTGGGTCATCTGGTGGAACTGGGACGACTACCTCCTGCTCCAGTGGCTTCGGCCCTTATACGAGCAACCTCGCTGCGATGCACGCGAATTCTGCTAGTAAAACAAACCGATTGCTGCGAACTCGCAGTAACCTCGCGGCTCCTCCAGCTTCACAGGACACGCCTCACGACTTTCAGCAGGGAAGTAGTACAGCCCATGGCATGTGTGTTCTTAAGGCGGTGAGCTTTGTCTTGCGCAAGGATGCACTTGAGCAGGTGATTGCAGAGCAGCGTGCGCTGGTGAACCTCAATCATGACAATGTTCTGAAGGTGTGGGATGTGTTGAACGACGAATACCAGGAGAATATGATTGTGGTAGCCAACTACCACCCCAAGGGAAACATTTGCGCCTACGCGGGTACGCTTGACAACGACGGAGAGAAGTTCTGTCATATAGTGGCTGAGATTGGTGTCGGTCTGCGTGTTCTTCACTCACACCGCATTTATCACCACAATCTTAAGTTGGACAACATTCTGGAGACCACGGAGGGACACTACTGCATCGCGGACGCTGGTTTCTCTCGACTATTTACCACGCAATGCCCAGAGGCCCTAGTGTTTAACGGCGAGCTCGCCTGTTTGCCACCTGAAGTGTTCGATGAAAACGGATCCTATGCGGACGATAGTGTGAAACCGGGTGGCGGCATGCTTGGCGCTAGTGGGCCTGGCTTTAGCATTGGTGGCGCTGCCACTTCGTCCATGCGTCTAGGCGAAGGCTCTTCCTCACGAGGCTTTTCCGCTGCCACCAGCCAAACCGGTGGCGCCGGGCCATCCATAGAAGTGAATGAGGCGGACACGATCAGCCGCCAGCAGAGCAGCGTCACCGGGGCTACCGCTGCGTCTTCCACGAACAACAACACAACAGTGTTAGGTGCTAGCAGCGTGGGGTTTAGCGGTGTTGGAGGAGGCTTATCGTTGTCGTTCGCTGCAGAGAGTAAGGTGGATATATGGGGATTTGGTGTGCTCATGTACCGCCTTGCCTTTGGCAAGGACCCGTTTGAAATTGCTGAGTGCTCCTACGAGGAAGTACGCGAACGCGTCGTGTCAAGCAATCTACAGTTTCCTCACGGTCCATGGTCGTTCTCGCGTGAGCTTGAGGTGGTGATTGCGGCCTGTTTAGAGAAGAACCCACAGGATCGACCGACAATTCTGCGCCTTCTTCGATATCCCTTCTTCAAGGATTGTATGGCTCAGAGCTTCTTTTCAGGGCGGAACGTGTCCATGATGGGTGCCGGCATTGGGAATGGGATATGGATGGGCGGAGGGCCGAGAAGATCCAGCATCGGCGGTGGCGTCAACTTTGCTTCCCCTCTAAGTAACACGTCCAACATAATGGGGGGAGCGAACAGCATCAGCAACAACATAAGTGGCCGTGCTCAGTTTGTGTGTGCCTCACAGTCGGTTGGGCAGCCCTTCCATCACTCGCTTCATCAACAGCAAACTCAGCAGATGGCACATGACCGCAACGGTTACCTCGTTGTACGCACACTCGGTCACGGCAGATGCACTGAAACGCTTCTTGTGCATCTCCGTCGTGATCCAAACCACTTCTTTGCGTTCAAAATTGTCACCAAGTCAGTTTTGCTGCGCATGCAGAAGGAGGCAGAACGGCAAAAGTTAGAGGGAAACGCGAGCAGTACCCCACGTGCGCGGGAGATCAAGACTGCGCTCGCCGTGTGTAAGAAAGCACGCCACCCAAATATTCTCCCGCTTCTTGACATTGTGGATGGCAGAGGCAGTGACTGCTTTGCCGTGCAGGAATACATGCAAGACGGCCCTCTCACTGAGATCCCGCCGCTGGCGGCACCCTCCTCTTCGTCCTTGGTAGCGGCAGAATCAATTCAGTCCGCAGCACCTGCAGCGGCGGCTGTTGCCTGTAACTTCAATCGCCGCAGGAGTAGCAGCCACAGTGTAAGCAAGGAGGCTAGTGCCAGCGGTAGAAGCAACGTACCGCCACCGACACTGCAGAAGCTTCTGAGAGATGTCTTGGCTGGGCTCATTCACTTGCACGATAACGGCGTTGCGCATTTGTGTTTGCTGCCAACCAACATTTTCTATTGCAAAAACACTGGGAACTTCAGAATTGCCGACTTTGGGCCTCTCTTTCTAACTGTAGAGGAGCTGATGGAGGCAGAGGCGGAGGGTAGCCCGATCTACTCGCTGCCGGACCGCATTCTCAGTCAAAAGCGATACAACTGTTTTCTCATTGACACTCTCTTCGTGGGTCTTCTTGCCGCGTCTATTGTACCTGATGTATTCAACAATGTATGGAGTCAGTTGATCTGCGTTCCCGGGTATGGTCGTGTCTCCACCGATGCCATTCTTGTGTCACTCAACGCACCGCCGAATCACTTGCCACCACAGCTCTGTGACTTCGTTATGGTTGCTCTTACAACGGACTGCACAGCCCGACAACTCTACCAGCACCACTTCTTGGCGGAAGATGGGGTAGTTCCAAGCGTAGAAGGAGCAGCAGCAATGAGGATGGTTCCTCCGGTAGTGAAGATTGAGATTTCCGCGGAGGAGCTGGAGAAGGCGGTGATGCCTCGTCCCGCTTTGCGGGATGAGAATCGTATGCGCGAGGTGCTGGGGCATGACCCGTTTCAAGATAGTCAGATGCTCAGCTCTATGTTTGATCTTCTTACAGAAGACGTTGGCTCTGCGAGCATCGCTGGTGCTGGCGATCGGTCTATTGCCATGTCTTTCCGCGGTGCCAACCTTCGTTGCGGGCAATGCAACGCTGAAGTGCCTGTGGCGCTGTACACGTGCCCAGACTGCTATGATGTGGTGCGCTGTGGTAAGTGCGCTGTCAACGACGCCCACGCAGACGGTCACTCTCTAGTTCTCTATGTGATTCACACTATTGAAGTTGGCGGAAACGGCGAGAGCCGCGCGGTACTTGTCCACCCCTCCGCCATTCACGATGTGCACGCGCTCGAAACGCTGGAAATGTCTGCGAACTTTCCGGTTGGTTCGCTCTCAGCTCACCTGACTAATCAGCGAGCGATGGAGCGATCTTTGGCTCGCAGCATCGGTGGCACGACAGTGAGCAAGCTGTTCATGTCCACGCACTCGTCTGGAGATTCCGACGGGATGGAAAGTACCTACTCTGTAGTCACAGAGAACATTATCAAGTGCCACGACAACACTCAAGGGTGGGTAATCCAGTTTCCTGCTATGAAGCGGGCAGCTCCAATGAAACCTGGGCTTTTGATGAAGTCCACGTCGATGATGAAGACGACCCCCAAGCGTGTTGCCCTCCCCAAAGAAGAGGAGCTCATGGAAGACGAGACGTGGCAGCAGGAACTCGAAAAGTGCCGCGATGGTGTGTCGAACGAGCTATTACTGTACAACTACAACTTGGAGGAGGTCCCAATGGACATCTACAATCCACCCCCTCTGAATGTGGTGGAGTTAGATCTTTCGCAAAACTGCCTCACAGATCTTCCCCACGAGCTAAGTTTCCTTGTCAATTTGCGCAAGATGGTGGTGTCATACAACAGGCTCATTGAGCTCCCCGAAAGTTTAGGCAATCTACAAAATCTTGAAACTTTTGACGCGAGCCACAACATGCTTACTGATTTACCCCAGACATTTATCTACCTCACGAACCTGGAGAGCATTGCGATGGATTACAATAATTGTAAGTGCATTCCTGACTGCCTTCTCGAGATTGTGGCACCACCGAGTTGTGATCTTGGCATGACGAAGATGTTGGAAAGAGCATCCTTGTCTACATCGGTGACAACTGTGTCAAATTTGAACGCACACGACGAGCCTTCACCACGTCTTAGCATTATCTACCTTGCCGCAAACGATAACTTGGACATTTTCCCTGACGAAGAACGTCTCAAACGTTTTCGATCTCTCAAGATCGCGCTTGACAACGAGCCGTCGCTTTACAAACACTACATGAGCCGTCAGCTAGAGACAACACTTCCGAGTGTCACTGTGAACTGGAACAAAATTTATCCAGACGAGATTATTCCGCATCTGTACTGTGGCAGTCTACGCTCCGCCCAGTCACAGATTGTGTACGAAAAGCTGAAGATTAGCTACGTCCTTACTGTTGGGCGTGGTCTACTTCCGGTGCCACCGGAGGGAGGCAAACACCAGGTGATCATCGTGGACGATATCCCCGGTGCTGACATCTTCATTTCCATTCAAGAGGCAGTTGACTTTATTGATGAAAGCCAACAAAATGGTGTTGGTTGCTTGGTACATTGCTTTGCTGGTCTCTCTCGCTCTGCCACCACTGTCATTGCCTACTTGATGATGCGCAAGAACATGCGTTTGGATGAGGCATATCTGGTGACGAAGAAAGGTCGTCCAGCTATCTTGCCTAACAAGGGCTTCTTTGAGCAGCTTGTTCAGCTCGACAAGAAGCTCTTCCCAGGGGATGTGCGGCCACTCGATTTTGCTTCCTTGGAACGTCCCCCGGAGTAGTGTACCTCCCTACATAGGATGATTTGCTAGCTTGACTAATTTGAAAAATAAAAAATGCGCGTATATATTTATTTACATATACATAAGAATAAGAAAGGGAGAAGTTTGCCATATATTTTCACGTCAATATTTGTGTGATGATATCGTGTTGTTTTCCCCTCTCCCCCTTCCTCCTGTGTCTGTGTATGCTTATGGGTCTATACTGGAGAAAGATTCTTTTTTTTTTTTGGCAAGAGCAAGTGAGAAGGGTATCTCATACTGCAAGAAGGAAATACAGACGCTTATATGTTCCTTTTTTCTCTCCCCTATTGGCTTCGTAGATGAGAAGCCCCTCTTCCCTCCCTCTACGAGCACATACATACACAAAAATAAAAAAAAATGAGTGAATGCAAAAAGAAAATTGAATATGAATAAATGAACAGTGATTATGTTTTTTTTTTTTTTTAACGCTCCATTATTTTTTACTATTATTATTATTATTATTATTGTTAGCTGTGATGACATATGTATAGTTGTAGCGTGTTTGGCTATATATATGCTACTTCTTTTATGCGCGCTTGCGATCGTTTGTGTGATTGTTCTTTGTTGTTGTTGTTGTTGTCGTTGTTTTTCTTTTCATCTTTTCCCCTCTTTTCTTCGATCTATGATGGCGGTATTTGCATGGCATATGGAAGAATGTAAATTGGTGCTTCTTTGCTACTTGTAGTGGGCGAACTCTACTCACACGAGGTATTATTATTATTATTACTGCGACTTTCATTGTTTCTCTTATTTGTTTTTGAACGTCTTGACGTATTGCATACACATGGCGGCGTACTTGGCTCCTGTACATATATTCTACCTTTGGTCTCACTTGCAATTATTTATTTTTGTAAACGCTTCGATTATATACATTATATATGCGCTGCTTGTTTTTTTTTGTTTTTTTTTTGTTTGAGAAGGCGAGCTACGGCTTGGAGCATACTTGGTGATTTCTACTACTCAAAATACTGTGTCAGTCTCACAGTTCTTTGAGATTTTTCAAGAAGATTTATGACTGCTGATAAAGTTGAGAATGAAAAATCCAATCAGGAAAGAAACAATGAGTGGACTATATATATTTGGCAAATGCCTTCCTTTTTTGTCTTGTTGTGATAACAATTTTTTTGTTACTTATTCTTTATTGTAAGTTGCTATTTTTCCCCCATCACTCACCCACTCTTCTTTTTTCTTTTTTGCTAGCTCTCGTTTTTGTGTGTGTTTCTGTGAGATGTAACTATCTTTTAAACTCTGGCATTTGATAGATGCTTCAAAAGGTGGTTATGTATTGCTATGGCAGCTTGGAAAAAAAAAAAAAGCAATAATAATAATAAAAGAGAGGGTAAAATGAATAGGAAAAAATGCAACGAAAGAAACGATAACAAGACATAATCAAACTCAACAAAATCGTTCACTGCTTTTTTTATATATATATAAATATATGATGATTACATTTTTTTTTTTTATGATTTGCATGAGGCACGGGAGTTTTTTCTTTTGGGACAATAGAAAGGAAGCAAACGGTTGTATTTTTTTTTTTTTATCTCTTTCTGGCTTCCTTTTTTGTTAGATATTGTCTACAGTACAATTTTTGCGCAACAACAACAACAACGAAAGAAATAATAACTGAAACATTAAGCATTTTTTTTTATTTGCTTTTCTGTCTGCTTTGTTCTAGTGGTAGTAGGAAGAGTTAAGAGCATTTGGGCCTACACGGCCCAACGTTTTTTCGTGCGTTGTCCTTTCTGTTGTTTCGTTTTGGATATTGAAGGAACCGCTCAATGGTGGTTCTTTTCCTTTCAGTGTAACTATCTGTATTCAATAGTTTTTCTTTTTTATATATACGATTTCTCTTGCACTTGCTTTGCGATTTTTATGAATAGAAACAACAACCATTTACCTTGTCGTAGATATATATATTTGTTCTTCATAACTTAACTTCATTATAAATAGGGCACACATGTCGTTGCTGGAAACTAACTCTGCATTGCACAATGCACCTTTCGATACAATACCATATGAGTCTTCTCTACAACGGCTTCTTCGCGCATCCGTCTGCTCAGACGACGCGTTAAGCGATTATGGTCTTTCTCAGGCTTACCGGAGTATTCTATGGGCTGTACGCGATCCAGTGCGTCCCCTGCGCACACAGGCGGCGTCTGGTGGCTGTAGCAATGCCATTGCAGCAATGCCAATGCTTGCTTTGTCATCTTCCCAGCTAGATGTAAAAGAATTGCGTGTCCAGTCAACAGATGGTTCTGTCGTACAGGTGAAGGGCTCTGCAGCGGTGCTGTATACCGCTTGCCTTGCAGCACTTGGCTCCAGCTCAAACCTCCGCTGCGTCACGTATGTATCGATGCGGATGCTCGTGGACGGAGGAGCGGATGGACTTGGCGTAGGTAATGAGCGCCCAGTATGTAGTGAAGAGTGGTCCGAGGCACTGGCTTCCTTTGGAATGAACCAGGAGGGCAATACATCCACTGAAGAATCACAGTATATTCGTCTTTGTGAGTTCAACCGTCGCTTTCAGCTTGGATATTTTTTGCTTGCTGCCGGTACGTTGCGTGCCATTGTTGGCCCGGGGGGCAGTAGCACCACCCGTAGGCCAGAGAAGCATCTCTACACGCACTTCTCCTCTTTATGTCATTTATGGGTGACGCGGGTTTTGCCGAGGGCAGCGCAGCTCGCTGAAGGGAAGGCAGATCGCTACAGTTACAGCTGTAGCAGCGTCGATGGGGCGAGCGATGGTACCCCCTTTCCGTCTCGCCTTACAGTAGAAGCGAACAATTTTATCATTCACTCTTTTCATTATTTGTGTGCAGATGTGCTTGCTTCACAGCAATCGACAACGAAACTAGTGTTGGATCGTGCGCTTCCACAAGAACTGTGGTCAGCGCTCACACTGGTACGCAATGCGATACGCCGTGGGCTTGTATGGGTCAACGCCGAGGCGCACGCGAACGTCGCAGCCGTAGTCAGCCGCTACGCCGCTGCGGTTGCTGCTGGAGCAACAAGCGCGATGGAAAATGGTACAACAGAGGTGGTGCACCACAATAGTAACAAGGAAACAGAAAGCTTTGCGAGAGAGATAGCGCAAATGGTGGATTGTGTATTCGTGGATTTGATAAAGCGTCAAGAAAAACTGCAGTGCGCACGACTGGCTGCCGTGCAGAAGTACGGTGAAAGCTCCGCGGACTGCCACCAGCTTGATGATTTACTTTGGATAAGTACAATCCGCATGTGTCTGTGCGTGAAGGAGCTAACTGGCGCCTGGGCATGCACACAGGGAGGCCTTGGCATTGCGTCCGCTTGCGCTGGACTTGTACTGCGCAGAAATGCGGACGTGGTTGCGTACGTAGCAACGTGCGTGACGCAGGTGGCAGCTGTCGACTCGTCGGATGGGCCGAGTGAGGTGGATGTCTTTTGTGCCACGTACGCGCTTTTGAGTGCGGCGCTGGCGGTAGCAGCGGTGGCTCCACTGAGCAAAGCACAAGAGCAACTGTGGCTGTCGCAGCCGGATATGACGCGGCAGGTGCACGGGGTGTTAGTGCAGCGTGCTCTTCGGTATCGCGATGAGGGTGTATTAGCGTTAGCTTCTAAGCTCTCCAACTCGATTTTATACTCTTCAGGATCTTACGGGGGTTCGGATAGTGGCAAATCGACATCTTCTACGCTCTCTGCATTTGCCGCTGACTCCTCTGAACGGCTGCTTGAGTTGATATCAGAAGGCCGTGATGCCGCATCGCGCTGTGTCGTGGAGATGCTCACTACGGCCATTGTTGAGCGTCCTCACTCACTCATCCCTGCGCTATTTCGCATTTTGGAACACGGTGATGTAGGTGCACGACGCAATGTTCTGGATGTGCTTGCGGGGCTTCCGCGACTACGACGAGCCTCAGGGGCAGACGAAGGTGTTCCAAGCAGCACCAACTGCTTTAGGTCAGATGATCGTATTCGAGAGGTGCTACGGACACTCGCTACACAGCTGCTCACACATCTGCAAGATGAGGAACTGTGCGTACGGATGCACTCTGCGCCACTCTTTAGCAAAGTGTGGCCAGAGGATGTCATAAAGCCGCTGCTAAACCTTTGTTTGCAGCGAGACTCTACAGGTCGCCGGCAAGCCAGCGCCAAGGCAGCGCTACTTTCCATCATGGAATCTCATGCCGAAAATGCTCATGTAGTGCTGTTACTCTTGCAAGATGCGTTCGATCTGTTTCGCACGCTTTCACAAAGCGGCAAACATGGGCACACTGTGCGCGAGCAGCAAAGCGACAAGGAAGCAAAAGAGGCTTTCAGTGATGAGAGACCTGCCCGCTCGATGATCCCAAGCACCCCTGGCGATGTGCTGGAGCATGCGCTTCTCTTTTCAACAGAGTCATTTGAGGAGATCACGACTGGTGCCGCTGAGAAGGATTCTGTGGAAGCGAAGGACAAAACCGCTGGCACGGTGACTGCCCCCTCCCTCAGCAAGACTGAACGACTCAACAGTTTGGTGTTCTCATTATGTGAGCGCTGGGTCGTCTCTGTGGGAGACGACTGGCATGGATCTCAGCACGTTACGCCGTTGCTGCTGTTTTTAAAGGAAATTCCGCACAGCCAGGAAGAGGCTCAACAGTGGCACATACGAGCTGTCACGCGCATCCTGCACCTTATCACGCAACCACTGAAGGAGGGATCTGATGCTCAATATCATCATCATCATGCGCTAGTATTGAGGAGGAGCAATAGGGCAGCGCTGGAGGGTATTTCCTCGGCTTTGCTGCTTAACTGTATCTGGACGGAGCTACCAAACACTTGGGAGCGAGCAACAACCGCGGAAGAGCGCACTGGGATTGTGTATGAGATCCTTCTGCCACTCTTGTGTTTAAGGAGCTGTTCACGTAACACGTTTGCATCGTATACAGGCGTCGTAGAGTCAAGCACGTCAGAAGCAAGCGATGACATCGCACTTGTTAAAGCGATTTGGGACTGTGTGTGGACCGAGGGCCTTCTGCGTCAGGAGCACAGCGCTTTTTATAGTAGACACCGCGACATTCAGCGAGTGTTGTTAGAGGTTGTGAATCGTTTCCGTATGCGTCTGGTCTTTTCAGCTCTATGTGCCGAGAAAGTGAAGCGCGCTGGCGGACAGCAAGATGATGCCACGTTGAGTCAAGTAGTCAATCAAGACCTGTTTCTAGCACGTGTGGCCGTATTCACAGTCTGTGCACGTCTTGCGTCTTCTCCGAGAGCGTTCTGCCCTCTTGACAAGGCCACCACAGAAGCTACCGAGGTAGAAGATGACGATGTGAGTGTTATCGTCGCAGAGGCGCCCTTACCAGTGGTGGAAACAGTCAAGCTGCTTGTGTTCCCGTGGCTTTTGCAAGAGACCGACAAAACTGTCACGAGCGGGGCTGCGCAAGAAGCGGAGCTTGAAAGACTAGCCATGGCATCTACGGATGCGGTGGCCCTTTTGAGTTTAGTTGGCATCGCTCGAAAAGGTGAAGAGGGAGCCAAGGCGTGGAAGGATTGTGCTGCGGTTACCTTTACTCCACTGCAGGATCTTGCTGCTTATTACCGAGCTACCACAGGCAAACCAGCGCACAGTGCCACTACCGTCGGCACAGCCGAGGTTGCTACATGCTGCTCGACGACGGGATCGCTTGCTGTGCAGGAGACAACGGACGAGCACACAAGGAAGTATAAAGACGAAGCGGCTGCGAAGGAAATTGCTACTTCGAACCCTGAAGGGCTGCTTGTAGCGTTCCAGTTTGCCATGCAGGTCCAGCGGCGCACTGTCGAGATTGTGCGCACTCATCTTGTTAGTGCGTCTCTCTACAACGCCTGGCTTTGCACCTTGCTCCCAGTTTTGGTAGAACTCTCTAATGCGTGCTGTGCTTCCCCAGTTGGTCGCGACTCACATCATTCTCAGGTCGCCGTTCAATGCTGTGACTTTCTTTTTCATTCAGTATTGCTTTCCAGAAAACTCGCCAACACCACATCACCATCTACAGCAGAGGCAGATCAACCAGGGCCGCAGGTTCGCATTGAAAATGCTCTTTTTCAAATCAATAACGAAGGCAGCAAAGAGACTGCAACGGCTAGTGTTCTATATAGCTTGCCAACCGCAGAGAAGGAGGCACTTGTGCGATTTGCTGTGGGCAGTGCCAGGTACACATCCTCAGTGGAAGTGCAAAAGAGTGGTGTCCGTCTTCTCTCTTGTCTCTTGGGAGCTGCACCTGACTTGTTTGTCGACCTTGGCAGCAGCACCAACAGTAGTGATGCAATGAACGCGAATGGGCTGGAACTGTTTCGCGAGGCGACGACGGCACTTCAGTCCGTGGCGCTCATGCACCCTGATGCACAGACACGGACGCTGGCAGAACAAGTGCTGGAGGCACTCTTTGGTTCAACTGAAAAGCGCGAGTGATCATCAAAGTCCATGTAAGAGTTGAGCAACTCTTTTTTGTATTCATCTTTTTTTTCTTTTTGCGCCATTAAGAAACTCCAAAATAAATTTTAAAAAGCAATACAACCTATAGTGTTTATCATATGATCTTGTATATTGATAGCACTTATTCGAGAGCAGGGGAAGTGAAGAAAAGGTTTAGACATCAAAATGGCTGCTTTTTTTGTTTGTTTGTTTGCTTCTGTTTACACATCAGTTATGCTTCTTTTTTCTTCTCTTTCTTCTTTTTCGTCACACAGTCATTAGTGCTGTGCGCCAGCATCTGGACGCGCCGCTTCTCCCTCCCCCCCCCCCTCTCCATCCTCCCGCTTCTCTTTTTTTAAAAAAAAAAACGCATTTGCTTAACTCACCGGTAGGTGCATAATACATCATCGCGTTCTCTTTCATTTGACAATAAAAGTAAAATAGTTTGCCTCCTTCTACGTGCTTGGGCTGCGTCAATGGAGTGGCGGGTGATTGAGGCCTCGGTCAAGGGACGCGTAGATTTACTCCGCACACTGTGCGGCGGGCAATGTTTCCGATGGCAGCGTACGCGGCGCAATTCGTTTGTCGGCGTCCTCCACAGTAGGGCATATGAGCTTCGCGAGGTTCCTTTGGCATTGTCCATACGCACAAACAAGCGCTCCTCTCAGACAGAAGGAGGAGGTCTGGTGGTGGAATACCGGCGTCTCAACCCGGACACGAATGCCACTTCTCCAGAAAGTGTATCAACACCTAAAACGCGTCCGGATGTGCCACGAACGTCAAGGACATCAGAAGTAGAGGCGCTCATGGATGACGAGCATCTGCTTGCCTACTACCTCTCCCTGGATGTTGACCTAGCCGCACTGTGGCGTCGTTGGACAGTAGAAAACGAGAAGAAAACGCATCCTCTTGTGCAGTATCTTCTGTTTGACGAGTCTGCGAGTACCGTGAAGGAGAAAAGCCCCACACAGCCAAGAAACCCATCTCGAAAAGCTTCTGCCACGACAGCAACGCAGATGAACGGGAAAGGTGTTGACAATGAAAAGCAGTATGCGCACATTCGGCACCTACGTCAAGACGTGCATGAGACGCTCATGGAATTCGTGTGCTCACAGAACAACACGGTGAAGCGAATTACGACAATGGTGGAGTCTCTCGCTTCTCATTTTGGCACCTATATCTGCAGCACGCATCGTACGAGTGGTCAAGTTCAAGTATTTGCGGAGAATCGGGAGAAAAAGAGTTCCCGAGGTAGGAAGAAGTCAGCAGTCTCCATTGGTAATGGGCATGCCAGTGAAGCAGTGACAGATATGGAAGACGAGTGGATTCACCTCTACACATTTCCAACCATTGAGCAGCTTTCGGTCGCCACTGAGTCTCAGTTGCGGGACTTGGGTTTTGGTTATCGCAGCAAATACATCGTAGGATGTGCCGCGGTCATACGTGAATACCGCACGGTGAGTGCTGCTGATGGCTCTTGCGCAGCTTCAGTAAGACTAACAGGTGGTAAGGATGCTCTGCAGCACTACACAGCGCAGACTGAAGATTTTTATGTGGATCTTCTACAGTTGCCTACCTGTGCAGAGCAACGTCACGCGCTCATGGCGCTGCCGGGTGTAGGCCGCAAAGTGGCTGACTGCGTACTCCTTTTTGCAATTGGATGGACGGATGTGGTACCTGTGGACACACACATGGCGCAGATTGCAGCGAAGTACTTGGCGCTTGACAACCCTACACTGGATAAGAAGAAAGGGTGCGGTAGGGCAGTGAGTGCGGCTTCTGCAAAGAAAGCGGGTGGTGGCCAAGGACGCAAGCGTGAGCGTACTGGCACTCCAGTTACTATGGCAACCACACACAGCAAGAAGGAGAAGGGGGACGAGGGCGATGAATGGCTTAGTGTTCTTCTTGACTGGCAACGTCGCAGTGCGGAGAGTGAAAAGGAAAGCAAGACGAGCAAAACCGCTGTGCTGCTGCCGAGACACCACGATGCTGTGCAGAGTGGATTCCGGCTGGTATTTGGTGCTCACTGTGGCTGGGCACACAGCGTCTTTTTTTATGATCGCATGCGGAAGTAGTTCCACGATGTCGGTGCTTTTTTTTTTTTTTTGCCGTTTCTGTTATTCTGTTTCTTCATACGTTAGTGTTTGCTGATACTTTTTCAAAAAAAAAAAATGTAATGAAATATACAACAAAAATAAGAATAGATTTCCATCATGCTTCCCTATGCAAAGCATGCGTCGCTTTTGACTCTATCAATAATACTAAAGCCCAATCGGACCGCATTTTTTCCCTCCCCCTTGATTTGCAGAACTTTTTTTTTTTTTCAATGGTAGTGGTTAGTCCCAAGCAATTGCAATTGTAATTTTGTAGTAGTAGGAAATATGCCCACTACTAGATACAAAGGGCCGCTACCAGTCTCTACCGGCACGGGCGCGCGTAATGGTTGTTATAATGCAACAACACTGATAAGGGTGGTGAGGGCCGTTGCAGTCACGCTTCTTTGCTTACTTTTGGGATATTATACAATGACAGGTGTGAGTCGTGCGAGTGAGGTAAATCCTGGAAAGGAAGAGAAGACAGCTCGTTTTGATGCAGACAATAACTTTTTCACACATTTCCAGCACTTGCCGCAAGACTTGAACAGGACGCGCCAGCTTTTTGTTATTGATAGTCTACCTGGTATTGTGAGAAACGTGGTGACGCATCAACCCAGGCAAAACAGCGATGGTCTAGTCAACGGTCTGGTGGATACAAATGGGGGAAAAGAAAAAGGAGAAGATTTGAATCAACATACGAAAAACGTCTTTACCGCGCCTCCTCTTACACAAACACTGCGGCTTCTGCGCACTGCAATTGAGCCTTCTTTTCGAACTAGCAGCAAGTCAGACACCGTTGACACAACTCGGAACTTTGCCACAGTAGATGCGCTGACAAACATTAAAGTTGAGTTTAAAGCAATGCCGTTCTTTAATAAGGAGGGTCTCACACTGCAAAATGGCGTGATCTTACTTTTTATCCCTGGTTGCCAAGGCTATATGTCTACAGAACTGGTAGAAGGTGGAGGTGGCCGTGGTGGTGGTGCTGCTGCTGCAGAGACCCCAACAGGTACGACTGAGGCTTGCGGGACGTTTGCGCAGGAGATGCTTCCGCGCCTGGAAAACAATGTGCTTTCTCGCCACCCCTACCCAGTTCACTTCTTTCATGATGGCCCCATATCTCTTGAAAGTGCCCGAGCACTAGCTGCGCTTGTGCCCTCCGCTACCCATGTCACCGTGGAGGATGTTTCTGGGGTGTTCTTGAGCGAATCCTTCCTCGCCACTGATGTTGCCAAAACGGTTCAGCAGTGGTACATGGATCAGCATAGGTTATTTACTGAGTACTACATCACCAACGGCGATGCTCCTGTTAGCCGGGGGGCTGCTGAACAGGCGGCTTCGTTGCGGGTTGCACGACAGCGTCAGTGTTTTTATAGGCGCCGCTTCTGGCTTATACTAGCATGGAGGCTACCGAGTCTTGCGCATTACGAGTTTTATTGGCGACTGCACCCAGCCTCGCGCTTTGACAAACCTGTCAGTCGTGATGTGTTCGCGAGCATGGCGGAGAATCAGTGTGTGCTAGGTTATCACAACATCTATTACGCACGCCCACGTCGCACCACACAACTGATGAGCACATTAGATGAATGGACAATGTCGGTTGTGCCTCGTGGGATATCAGAAACTGCTTTAGAAAAGGTCATGCTTTGGTTGTTAGATGACCTTAACGAGTACAGCGGTAAAAGCTATGATAGCGATTTCTTGGTGGGAAGCTTTGCTATGCACGAGCACGCCTTGTATCAGGCTTTCATGACTTATGTGGATAATGCGCTGCCTTATGGACTAGTGAAGTACCAGTGGAGCGCAGATGCGGTGCAGACCGTGGCAGTGGAGATGGTAGCTATGAAAGAGCAGTGGAACACGTGCTTTTTTGACATGTTTGCGGGATACCAAAGCGAGTCGTCCATCAATGGTATTTATCGTCGTCGCACCGGGGGCTGCTCTGGATAACTGAGAGACATGTTATTAGTATATATTTTTGGTGCTCTGGCGATATGATTATATATATATATATTATATTAGACTTTTATATATGTGGTGACTTTTGTTATGTCTTACAGCGAGGATCTATGTACTCTCAATTTTGTGTATTTTGTTTAATCAAAAAGTGCATTTCGTTTGCTCTTTCATTCTTTTCTTCTCTTTTTTTTTTTGTGTTGTTGTTGCTTCTTCAGTCAATTTATGTATATATATATATATATATATATATATATATGCTGTGGCAATGAATTAGGGAAAAAAAGAGATTAGTGCGCATCATTTTTTTTTGTTGTTGTTGTCCATATTTCTAGCACACGCTCGCATTTTAATATACATATATATAGATTTTATTGGGTCATTTCGAGCAGCGCAAAAAAAAAAATTTCTAATTATTATTTTTTTTTTTCAGGAAGGTGGAGTGTGTGCATTTGTGTGCAAACATATTTTTTTTTTTTTCAATTATTATTCTCTCTTATTTATCACTGTGTTTCCCTACTGTTCTGGTGTCTTTCTCCTTCCTTTATGACAATTGAAAAAAAAACTTATTACGTTTTCATGAACGCTGTAGAGCGATTACCGAAAACGTGCACGGTGTCTTAAGCATTCTATTCAAGCAGTACTCTTATGTATGCTGAGCAGCGTTGTTTTTGTTTTTTGTAGTTTATCACTCCAATAGAGTGGAGACGCACAAAAAAAAAAGGAGCGAAAACACCGAGGAAGGAAACAACAAACGGCTTATTATACAAACAACTATACTATGTATGCCTCACTCAAAGAAGATGAAAAGAAAACATCAAAAGTCCCAGGTACGAGTCATATGCATCTATATGATTGAGTGATTGTGTTTGGGTACCTTAAGGCCAATTGATGTACATATGTACGTATAATACGAGATGCAGTACAATATGCTTCTCTGGTGCTGCTCTGAAACGCATTGAAGACTACGTCTTCTACCATTAAAAAAAGAATTGTGGAAGACCATATGCTTATGTGAAAGGTTTCCTCCCTATTCAGTTTTGAACATCTTTAAAAAAAAAAAAAGAAGTGTGAGAGCATATTGATTAAATGCATATCGTCAAAAAAAAAGAACAACAAGGGCTACTCTTCCTTTTCTTTTTTTTTTTGCTTATCTTTTTTTTTCTTGCACATATATGCGTAGGTTGCATGCTGTAACGTATATATGGCAATTGCTGCCTAGTCCGCTTAGAGATATATATATATATATTTTAAAAAAAAGGCAAAGGAAAATAGAAGTATTCTACATTGTATATTAGTAGATGACTGCAGAGATAAATCAATTGCACAACAGCACGGAGATGCTGGACCTCCTTAGCTTTATTGCATTGTCTACTACTGTGCATGCTGACGCGGTTGCCTGTGCAGTGGATGATACTCGCCACGCGCTCATTCAGTCTTCGTGCGATGAGGAGAAGCTCACGCATCTCGAGCAGGAGCTCGCACTTGCGCTAGAAAGACAAAGGCGTGTGCACGCAGCCAAAGAGATCATTGCAGTATCACGAACAGCACGACAAAGAGCAGCGGATGCCGAAAGCGGGGGAACAGCAGCAGCAGCGATACCTGCTTCACGTGTGCTCGCGGCTCACCAAGGAACCTACGGAAGTGGTAGACGTGCCAGGGGAGAGAAGGATGATGAAGCAACACTGGCCGCACTAACAATCAAGACAGCCGCTGCAGTGTCGAGCGAAAGCGATAGCAACGAAGTGCCTATCGACGTTCAAGTAGCAAATCTAAAGCGTTGTATTCGTGAGCTTGACGCGATGTCAGCACGCACCAAGCTAGTAAAGCTTGAGGCGCTCAAGCGGCAAGTAAAGGTAGTTGACGTGGGGGCCATCTTAGACACTTATCTCAATGATTTTAAATTTGCAGACGGAGTGGAGCAGCTCTTTGAGGACAGCAGTGGCGAGGATGGTAATATGATTGACGCGTCTACCGTGGATGAGCTTGTTTCTTGTGCCTGCGTACGCATGACGGAGAGATACGCTGACGCACTCGGCGCCTTGGCGCACAATCCACTTTCAGAGGACAGCGAGGCTGAGAAGATCTTCGGCTGTCTGCGGTACGCGATAGAACTGGGTAACTCAGATGGTGGCAATAGCGCGACACCATCATGGAGTAGCGATGTGGACTCTGTGCGAACGCTACAAGGGTACCGGTCTGTAAAGCATGCTTTGGACGAGAAGCTGGCTCAAGCAAGGCAACGGGGCCGCTGCACTGCTTCTGCGACTGCCCCTCGCAGTGCACCGAGCATGGAAAAAGAGAGCGTTCTTTCGGCACAAGAGTTTTGCGGTTTGCCTACAGATTGGCCTACTACCGCCGCACTCTGTGACGTTCCTGCTTCACAGCTGCTTCCGCCGGCATGGCATATTCTAACACGACGCTTTTCCTTTGCAAATGTAGCAGAGCTCAAAGCACTGGAGGTGCTTCGGGTGGATGTGCAGCGCATCACAATCGATGCGTTTCTTAATATCTTTCAAGCTGCTCAAGAAGCTACAATTTTAGGTGGATGTGGCATGAGGGAGAAGGCCGTGGTAGCTGCGCGGATGGCTGTTGCAGACTGCGCGGCACCATCCAGGGCACACGCCTGGAAAACTGTCATCAGCGCAGCTTATCCAGATACATGATACGCAATGTACATGTATATATTACATAGATACAATCGATAGAAAATGCACAGCGGTGTGGATAGAGTTTTTGTATACAGAATAAACAACAACGATGAAGGAAGGAGTTTTTTTATATTCACCTTTTGTCTACTAAACGCAATAGAATAGAAAAAAAAGAGTGGCATGATTTTCTGCTCTTCCATTGCTATTTCAGCTTCCTACTACTACTACGGCAACGAAATAATGATGGTTTATGTCCTTTGCTTTCATACCCCTTCCTCCCTCTTCTCTCACGCTTCATATATGTATACATTTTGTTTTTTCTTATCTTTTGAATACAGTTGCAGTAGCGATCATTAGCTTACCCCCTGTTGACGGAGACGGAAGAAGAAAAAAAAGTGATAAGAAAAGAAAAGTATTTGGCACCATCTCACACCAAGTTGACAGAAGTCTGAACATTTTTATCTTATTTTTTGTTTTTGTTTTTGAAAAAAATCAATAGACAGAAACATCACAATTTATTGCGTTTAAAGAGGCAGTACCAACACACACACACACACACCAAAGCAAAAAGATAGTTATATTGCGAAAAGTCAAGAGAGGAAATAGCAAGTGGAAGAACACGGCAGTACGACAGTCTCCCCTCTGCCCCCTCCTCCTCATATTTTCACGAAGTTGTACCCATCACTTTCTTTCTAACAAAATTGTGTTTGTGTGGGCACTATTATTATACCCTTTGTTTTTCCTTTACTGTTCGCTATCGCATGTATAGTGATCATGGCTTCCACCTTCAAGATATGCGAACCTCTGGATGTGGGTCAGCGTGCAGTAGTACGGGCTACAGACGTTTTCGTGCGCTAGCTATTGCTTTTTTTCTCCTTTTTGCGACTTTTGTGGCGTGCACCTCGCCAGTGCTTGGTAGAGAAGGGAATAGTGATCCCGCTACATCTATCAAACACGCAATCGGTACCTTGCAAAACTTACCCACATCAAACGAGTATGAGTTAGCATCACAGTATACCTTTCGACCTCGCAACATGGTAGTGGTGCTTGGTGAAAACGGCGAGCTGGTCGCACACGATTTCTTCACAGGTCGCGAACTCTGGCGCGTTGGCGCTGGTGACGCGACATGGAAAGTAAAAGTAGAGCAGATGCCTTCGCGCGACACCATTCTACACGACCCACTCGCACTGCCCTTTGCCGTCCGGGGTAATGAGCTCTTTATGTGCACGGCAGCACCACTTAAGCGGTGGCGGAGAAGGAGAACGCCTTTCACAGACAGTGGGCGTGATGTTAACGCTGAAGAAGGAGGAGGAAATTTGTACTATGGTGAGAATGATGAGGGGAGCTATCTTCACAATGGCGTTGCTCAATGGAACGAGGGACGCTCAGATGGCGACGTCTCAGCGAAAGATGAAGAGGGGATCACTGATGTGGCGATACACAGTAGTGCTGGCAGTAGTTCGCTACTTCTCGAAAGGCCGCTCTGCCCCTTCTTCTTTATGAACGTATCAACGTTGCTGCGGCGTCAAGCAGTGAAGGTTGGCGGGGCGGATATTTACACAACAACCTCAGTTAACGTCGCCGACATCGATGGCACCACTGGCCGACTAGTATATAGCTCTGATGTAGTGATAGTCGACCGTAATAAGGAGTCGTACGGAGCGCAGGGCAAACACGAGCAATGGCGTAATGGTAGCGGTTGCACCACCAGCACGAGCACAGATAAAATGAAGGCGCGACCGCAGCAACCCTTGCGCTGCCCACTAAATCAGTTGTCACCACTGCTTCACGTTGTACGCTACGACATCACAATACACGCCTATAAGCCGGGTGCGTACAAGTGGAGCATCACACTTTCTCAGTTTCGCTTTTCCGAACGCAACGCAGGGGATTTGAGGCACATCAGCGGAGAGGACTACAACACCAAGGATACTGACAGCAGTGGTATTGGTGGCGTCACCACTGGCGATGATGGTGCCACAACTCCACGATTTTTCTCTCACATTGTTCGCGATTTACTCCGTTTTGACGAAAGTACGGCTGGTGCGAATATGACCACTGGCGCTCTGACCCCATTTTTTCTCTCAGGGTTTGCGGATGCAAAGTGGGACAAGGGAGTTCTCGAAGAACATAACATTACAAAAATCATGGCTTTTGCTCTGTATAACAGCACGCATGCTGGGCTTTGGGACCGTCATGCACACGCTCATCTGTGGCTCGCACCTATCAGCACTCCTTCTGTTGCTTCTGCGTACATATGGCTCTCACAGCGCGGCCGTACGCTTAATGGTGGTGGTCCAGGGTTTATTGCTCGCCTGCCTGTTCTTCGTCTCGTACCAACGTCAAAGCAACTGATGGCCATCACAGCAGGCGCAGTGGCGGAATCTACACTGACGTCATACAAACCTTCCCCGGACCGTGCATTAGAGGCTGTCGCAGAGGCCGAGACGGCGCTATGGGATGAGCAAGACCTCGCAGCGGATGCTGTGGAAGGTCGCGAACTCGAGGAGTACTATCACTATTGGTACATGCAGCCCTTTCCACTCCATGACTATGAAATGGACGACAACGTCATTGCACGCGCAGCGTACCACGAAAGAAACGTCTCCTCTTCCTCTATGCAGTACCTGTCACGTAAAATTGTGGTTGCGCTTGGTCTACAGCTCTGCTGCTTTGCAGGCTCACTTGCCTTTATCTGTGCAGGTGTGCTACCACGTGAGCGCCTGCAACGGGCGTGGGCACAGTCTGACAGAAACCGTCGCATCGCTCGAGGAGAAGGTGCAGCGGCGGAACTTGGGGGAAATTCACGAAACGGCCCCTACTTGGCAGCAACCCGAACGCCTTCTATACGCCTACTGGACCATCCGTTGCAGCAACTTGCGTATCAGCCGACTCCACTGTTTACCCCTGGTACACAGCCCGCGAGCTCACTCCAGAGCGGTTCGATTTCACCCTATCTTGCAAACAGAGCAGTAGCAGCAGCAGCAGCGGCAGGCGATGAAAAGCCTCTTATGGTGGGAATGCGCTCGCCAAGTCGCGCTGCGATGGCACTTGCCGCTTCCGTTACGGACACAAAGAATGATATCACCATAAGTCCCATGACAGCCCTTATGCACTCATCTGTTGGAACGTTAGTAGATCCTGTGCTGCTTCCGTGTTCCACCGCTACGATGGACACAGCAGCAACGAATGCAGCGATTAAGGGCGACCTCTTGTCCACTTCTAACCATCCACTAGATGCTGAAAATGGTGGTGAGGAAGGCAACGATGTTGTCACGTCACATTCATCTTTCCACACAGGGAACGTGAACGGCAGCTACAACAATTCTGGGACACTGCCGATGCCATTCATTGCACAGGCACCCCTAAACGAGGGCAATTGTCATGATCACAATCATTCCGAGGATGATGATTGCGCTGGCGAGGATGACAACGATGACACAAGAGAGGGAAATGTGAATGGCAGCGTCTACGATAGTGATACGGATGGAAATGTCGAAGAACAAAAGGACAAGGACGAGGACGAGGACAACTCAATAGGAGAGCAATGGTGGATGAATGCGCATGACGAGTCAAACGGCAGTCCACTCCCCATGCGACGCAGCATTTCTGAACAGGACAGCAGCGTGAGCTTGTCAAACCACAAGAGCCCAGTAACAGGCGCTACAGATGGACGACTATTTCAGTTGCACTTTAAGGTAATCGAGAAGATCGGTTTTGGCGCTGAAGGATGCGTGTTTCTGGTTGAACACCGCGTAACGGGTGCCAAGTACGCTATCAAATCAATTCATATTCACGAGCGAGATGAAAGCCGTGTAGTGCAGGAGGCGGTGCTGCACAGTTCCTTTGATCATGCCAACGTGGTGCGCTTCTATTTTTGCTGGATTGAGCGCCTTCCGCGCGCTGCGGCCGAAGCCCTGGATCTGCTTGACAATGATGATGGCATGGACACCCTTTCTGCCACCTATCTAGATGGAAACAACTCAGTCTCCTTCAGTCGCACTACTACCGGCAGTGATACGTGGAGCTGTGCTGATTGTAGTAGCGCACAGGAGTTCCGCATGCTCTTCATACAGATGGAATACTTCCCATATGGCACGCTTGCGAATGAACTGCAAACGCGTAAAAAGATTGTGCGCCTGGAGAACTTGCAGTACATGAAGCAGCTCGCAGATGGCCTTGCGTATCTCCACAACTTGGATGTCATTCACCGTGACATGAAGCCAACAAACATTTTTGTCGCCATCAACGGCAATGGCTGCAATGGCGTTGGATCAGCGCGAGACCGCGCTGGTACGCAGTCACCAGACAGGCCAAACGTCAGCGGTTCATCGGTGCACGAGCACAACCGAAGGGCCACTACAAAAGTGCTGAAGATTGGCGACTTTGGGCTTGCCAAGCAGCGCGCCGCTGCTACTCTTTCCAGCACTACAGATCTCTCTTCCAACGTACTGGGCAATCAGCAAGAGCACTCTATTGCAGGCGGCACTCCACTCTACTGCAGTCCCGAGCAGGAGAACGGGCGTGAGGCAGTCAACAAGCCCTCTGATATTTTTTCTTTTGGTATTATTGCCGTAGAGCTGTACAGTATGTTTTCCACAGATCATGAGCGTATTCTGGTATTAACTGAAGCCCGGAGACAAGAATTACAAGACGAGCTCTGGGAGGCATACCCACAGGAGGCAGAGCTAATCAAATCTATGTTAGCTGAAAGCCCAAGCAAACGCCCTGACGCCCGTCGAGTCACGAAGGTTATTAATCGCTTGATTGTTTCACTGGACTCCGATGATGACGCGTAACATTTTGCACTCCTCTGTACATAAATTGAAAAAAAAAATGTAAAAAGAGGTAGTATTCTGGATAGATAGATAGATAAGTATGTATGCTTTCTGTTTACTGCTACATCTGGTTTGGGTAGCGATATGTGCTGTACGTTCCAATTTTTTTCTCTTCACTTTGTCTCTTCTGTTGTTGTTGTTGTTATTTTTTTTGTGTGTGTGTGTGTTTTCTCTCGTCTTACTGGTATGGCTATAGAGAGAAAAAGCGTTGATGTGCTGCACAGGTGGGGAGGAAAAAAAAAAAACATACCAAGTAGCTAGCGCTTGTAGTTAATTGCATTTTATTGAGAGGGCGTTGTTGTTGCTTTCTCTCTCTCTCTCTCTCTGTCTCTCTCTGTATACAATTTTTCCCCTCTCCGCTTTCACAGGTATCGTGTCGATTGCTCTTTTATTTTACTATCAGTGATCGCAAACTTTTTCAGCAATATCATCAATAATCGAAAAAGGAAAAAAAAAAAGGAAAAACTTGTGCTTCAAAGTGTGTGTGCGTAGTTCTCGCAGGAATTGCGGGCTTACACACATATGCGTACACACACGCAGTGGTGCATGTTGGACAGTGCGAAAACGAAAAAAAAAACACACACAAGGATTTAAAGTGTTTATGTGCAATCTAAACTCGCTGAAGCACTTTATATCGCATTATTTGGCAGTGGAGAAGAGAAAATAGGTATGATTTTTTTTTCTCCTTTTGTTGTTGGTGTGTGAGATTGAATATTGGCAAAACTCGCCGTCTACTAGAATGTCAGTACTTTATTTCTATTATTATTATTACATCAAGCAATGTAAAACTATATGTTTTATTTTTTTGCTTCTCTTTCCTTTTCTGCTTGTTATTTTTTTTTTAATAGCGTCTGTTTTAGGCACGTTAATGTTTACATATGTGTTGCGCAACTACTGTCTGCAACAACAAAAAAAAAATGCTGTGAGCTTTCGTAAGACGCTTCTCCTTTTCTTCTATATATATATTTATTTATTTATTTTAACGAACCTCTTTTCATCTTTAAACTGATGAAAGTATATTTTCAGTTGTTAATTGGCCTCAAATTCTTTGTTTGCCTATGTATAAATGCTCTTTTTTTTTACTCACATCTGTGCCTCCAGTCAAGTTTTATGCGTATGGTTCTCTCTACTTTTCATTTTTTATTATTATTTAACCATAGCAACCATGAGCCAATATTGAAACATCACCATCTTCACGGGCGCCGGCATCTCTGCTGAATCGGAAGTACTTACTTTTGAGGGACGGCAAAACGCTTATGGAACACTCACCCGATTGAGGACTTCGCTAACCCACACTCTCCTTTACGACATACCCCAGTATGGCTTCCAGGATGAGTAAAAAGGACCGCAGAAAGGAAAACTCTCCTACTGTGATGCCGGGTGCCGCTCATGGAGGCTCTAGCGAGGCTTCAAAAAGGGAGTTTCGTGGCGATTGGTGTGAACATTATCACGCAGAATGTGGATGATCTGCATGCGCGTGCGCGATCAACGCATGTTATTCATATGCGTGGCGAGCTGTGCAAAGGCACGCTGCAGAGACTCAAATCGAGTGTATGACTTGGAAAAAGGGAATATTGTAGTTGGACAAGGATTGCTGCGAGTGCTGCGACAAGTTGGGCACCCTTCGTCCTAATACTGTTTTGATTTCAAGATATGCCGATGGAAATGCATCGTATATGCTTTTGCCGTGCAGTATACCGATCTCTTTGTCGCTATTGGTACCTCCCTGAAGAGTATACCCTGTTGCTGACTTTGCGAAAGAGTGTGCAGGACAAAGGGGGGAAGGCGCTGGAGTTCAATCTTCAAGAGAGCGAGAATGTTTCCGCTTTTGACAAGTCGATTTACGGGAAAGTGTCACGAACTGTTCCAAAAATGGGTGGATGATGTTTTAGAGAACAAATTTGCTCTTTAAAGAAGCATTCGTATCATATTTTTTTTTCTCCTTTTAGGAGTGCTTTTCTTTTCTTTTCTTTTACCTACTAACTGTATACTATTTCCACAAAGAGATTGTGTCTGTATTTTTTTTTTTTTTTTGGACGGTAATGCTTGTATAAATTTACTGCATGTGAATGAAACACGGTTTAAGAAAAAAAAATTGCCAACTTCTCTCTTAACTGATGATTATTTTTGATATTATCCTTTTTTGTGAATGTGCAGTATTCTTTTCTTTTCTTTTTCTTTGCAATTTTCTCTCTCTTTCTCTTTACATGTTGCAATTTTCTTTTCTTCTGTGAATGGAAGCTCACTCTATACATCTTTCGCTTTCAGTAGTTCTATACTGTTATCGTTATCGTTTATAGGCTCTTTCTACATTGGAAAAGCCAAGTAACGTGCACACAAACACCAAAACAGTTCTGTATATATTCAACTTGTGCATTTTTCGGAATCGAAGCAGGAAAAAATGTTTCGCGCCATGATCCGCTACACCGGACTCTTTATGGTTGTCCTCGTTTTCATTGCGTCAGGTATTTCCAAGATTACGACTCCCACCACCGGAGCCGCGTTACTGGCTCAAAGCAACTTTCCAAGAATTCTTGCCGCCGCTGGGATCACTTTAACCCCAGAGCAATACGTGTACCTTATCCAACTCACTGGGGCAATTTTCATATCTTTTTCTTTGTTTATCCTTCTCGGCGTGGGTCGCAGCTTCTTCGCCTTTATGCTTGCCGTTGGCACGCTGATCATCTCTGTTACGTTCCATCTGAACTTGGACGACGTTGCCCAGACTTCTCAGCAGGATATGATCCAATTTGTGAAGAACATTTCCATCACTGGAGGTCTTCTCTTCATTGCTGCGAGCAGCAGCCGCCGTCGCCCTCGCGTTGAGCAGGTTCCATCGAATGGCCTTGACCGAAACAAGAAGAAGAACTAAATGGCGAAAGAGAGTGGGGGAGAAGAGTGGTTCTTTTTTTTTTTTATCTAATGATTCTTTCTTCAACTTACCTCTTTTTTCTTGTTTGAATTAGTTTCTAATTGAACCTTTGACATACCCCTCCTTCTTTCTTTTTCCCCCTCTCTACTTTGGAGTCTTTGATGCGACACAGAAAGGGTGCGGCGGAAAGAGAAGCTGGCCTTTTTTTTTCCTTCATTTCTTCCAACTGCGAGGGAGAGGATCATCTCTTCACAAGCAAAAAAAATTGGTCTGAATTCAATTGAAGATATAGCTGTTGTCGCCGTTTTTTTTTCTTGTTTTTTTTTTTTGTGTGGTGATGGTAGTGGGCGGCAATTGGTAGTTTTTTATAGACACTCACGTAAACATGTTTTATATACTCTTGAAAGCAGGAGCATATATATTGTATTAGCGACGGTCACGAGGGGAAAAGAAAATAGTGAGTCTTACTCTCTTTTTTTATTGCTTTGGTTTGCCATCAATATTAAAAAATGGCAACAAAGAAAAAATAGTGGCGACTCAAGGAAATGTACTGTTTGAAGCAAAACGAAAATTTAAAAATTGGGCTGCCTTTCACACCTTGCCTGATAGCTCTTGAGTTTTTTTTCTTTTTGTCAGGCCGCTCCTAAATAAATATCCATGTATCTCTTTCAAAAAAAAAAATATTCAATACTTTTACTGATTGTTTTGTTTTTCACTGGCATGTTTTGTAGTCTATATATAGAACTACGTACTTGCGCTATGCATATCATTCTTTTCAATTATTTTACATGCTCCCTTGCTTTTCATTTGCTGTTTCATTTTCTTGTCGTATAGAGTTACCACTATCGTCAACATTCTTAGATTGAGAAAATACTTAAAGAAAAAAAAGAAAAGAACAGCCCGTTAGCATCTTACTTTCGTACCAACGAAAATTTGACAATTCTATCTTTAAAGAAAAAAAAAATGGTGTTTGAATTCTTTGTTCAGAGCACTACTGGTCAGAAAATCTCAATTTCTACTTTAGGTCCTGATAACACGGTCGCTGATATCAAGGCCAGGCTGGAAGAAACTGAAGGTCTTCAGGCAAACATGGTCCATCTTATTCACAGCGGTAAGAAACTGGAAGATGACACGACCCTTGCCAATGCAAAGATCACTGCAGGTACCTCCATTAGCATGGTCATGGCCCTCCGCGCTGGGCACTAAAGAAGAAGAATATACATATATATCGATATGACCTCTCGTGAGAGAAGTTTTCATTCTTTCTTTCTTTGCCTTTATTACGTAGGACCACATCTTTTACTTTTACTTTGTTGTTTGTGTGTGAAACGCCGATTTTGTTTTTCCGAGTCTTGCATATCTGCGTGATTTATTAGGATATACATATATCTATCATTTTGATTTGCAGTGGAATTGCGCACGCTGTTTCTCGACATCTATTATTATGTTTTGGTACATATGGTATTATTATTATTTATTTACCGTTTATGTTAGTAAAGACAGCAGAAAAGAATAAAATTGTATCTTTAAGATATAACCTCGCGGATTCACAACTTTTTCTTTTTGGAAGAGTCGCACTACATTGATTGCGTATGCGTATGCTTCATGTTGATACGGTCTTTTTTATTGTTGTTGTTGTTGTTGTTCATTAATAAGTATTGTTCTCATTTACAATGAATTTTTTGTTTCTCTATTTATGTTTAGTGTATATTTTTAATTTTTTACAGTTTAAGCACGTTAATGCGCTGTTAATATTGATATCATTCCATTTATGAAAGATAGATTTTTAAAAAAAAACTCATTTTTTGGTAGTCACACGTTAGGGTATCCTTTTGTTTCCTTTGTAAGCCACAATGTCACTATGGCCATTCCGTACCGGCGACAATGATCGGTTTCAGGTTACCGCCTCTGACGAAACTATTTACGATGCCCTTAAGAACGACCTACCTCCTCACGCGTATAGTGTAGAGATGGTCAATTACCTTGAGTGGCGCTGGCGCCGGGGATATCTACAATGTATTCTTCCTGTCACATTTTATAGTGCAGTCATTGGCTTCTGCGTTGGGTTTAGGCAGTCGCGTGTGGAAGGGCGGTACGTGGGTCGCTACCATATCATGTGGCGCTACACGTCCACATTTGCAGCAGTAGGCTTGTTGACTGCAGGCATACACCAGTTTCTTATAGTTAAAAATAGGTATCGCGACAAGTTTTATTATCCCATCATCGCTGGTGCAACTGGGTCAACCGTGCTGACTGTAGCGGCTCAGATGGGTACAGTGGCACAAGGCATTTTTGCCGGATCCTGTGTAGGCGTGCTCTACGCGCTTGGGTGCTACGCCATGGACTACTACTACAAGCGTCACATGACTATTTTTCTGCAACAACAGCAGTTGCAGCAGGTGCCAGTGCACAAGGTGTCTCCCGAACTCCAGAGGCTTTACCGGGCGTATCTGTTCGACAACCGTCCCTTGGAGGAGTTCGACTTTGAAAGGCGAGAGGCGACTGTTAGAGCACGTGGCGCCGGGGACACGCGACTTGATGCGTATGCGTTCATGCACAACATGACGCCTGAAGTATACGACTGGGTCGCTTTCCCTGATTGGTGGCCTCTTAAAGTGCCTGCCCAAACAGAAGAGGAGAAGATGCTTTTTGAACGTCAACGAGCCGAGGAGATTGAACGTAGAACTAGAGCATACTTGGAAACAGAAGATGGCGCGATGATCAAGCACAAAATTAGAGCAAAGCAGTATCGTGATGCATAGCGAAAATAGGCATCTGCCACTATTCTGGGCCGTTTCGTACTGAAAGGGAGGGAAAACAAAAGTATCATTGTTGTTTGACTCGTTACCGTTCTTTTCATTTTATCACTAGTATTATTATCTTGGTTTCTTTTTTTTACTCACAGTCAATTATGCAAAACTTATAATTGCTTAATCCCATATGTATTACCCCACCCCCTTTTTTTGTTTGGAAAGAGAGAAGGAGAAGAAAGAAAGAAAAAAAGCGATTTCTACTAAGGGAGACATAAAGGAGAATGAACTCTATGCCCACTACTGTGAGGAGAGAGGGTGATGTTAGTTACTGAAGCTATTTGTATGTGTTTTTGCATACACACTACTATTCGATGTTACAAAGAAAAAATAAGGCATGTGCTGTTCAGTGTCGCTCTTTTATGCTACAAGTTGCAGAAGTATATAATTTTTGTAAATAGGGGAGGATGCTTTTGTTTCCGTTCTTATTCTTCTTTTTTTTTTTGAGTTTTCTTTGTTGTCATTTTATCTTTTTATTTGCTATCATGATTAATAATCATTTTCTGTTAACAGCAACTACAAGTGCGCACGTTACATATATATATATTTAGATAGGGTTAGTTTTCTTCATTTTTATTGGTGTTTAATAGCATCGCCACTTGGCAATCTCCTTGTGTGTCGGTGCATGAGGTGCTAGTGCTGTGTGACTTGCCACTCATTTCAATAACTGGAACGCTATATCATTTTATTAATATAATTTTTACATTAAAAAAAAAAACGAAGAAAACGCCACTCCCGTATAAAGAGAGAAATTTCTCTTCTATAGTCGTAAAGGCAGCTACAGATGCCTTTTACAAATGTCAAGTTTCGTGCCACCATTCAGCGATTAGGACTGAACAAGATTAGGAATACCCCTGAAAAACACGTTCTTGATGCTGCCATAAAAAAAGCCGCTGAGACTTCTCCAGGACTTTTCTCCTCCCTTTCAAATCAGGAACATATCGCTGGCAATGCATCTAGTGACACCAGCAGTACAGCTCAAAATGCCACCGCAACGTTGAGTGGCTCGCCAACAGCAACATTGGGTCAGAAACAAGGGTCTTGGCACTCCACTATGTTCAGTGGTCAATCTATTACCAAGACAGCCGCCTCTCTCGTTCTGACAGAGCAGCTGCGGTCCAAGGTGCAGGATGCCGTGAACCAAGCTGGAGCCCAGGCATCGCGTATGTTCAGCGCCAAATCGTCAGCATCAACCGGAGAGGCACAAATTGAGCAGTACTACAAGAAGCTACAGAGTAGTGTGCAGGAGACCAAAATGGATTACTATAGTCGCATACCTTTTGACGAGCGCTGGGATGACATCATGCTCAGTCTTGACGTACTAGGGCGTGTCTCGCGTGGCAACCAAGTCACTGTGTATCATGACAGCGCAGATGCTTTTGAGGCAATGTGGAACGCCGTAGACAACGCCACGGCTGAAGTGATGTGGCAGACTTACATTTGCAAGGATGACTATGTAGGGCAGAGAACGGTAAAGAAGCTAGTGGCCGCCCACCGGCGCGAGTGTAAAACAGAGTTGCTCTACGACAGTGGCGGTAACATATCTGGCCGCGGCCGACTGACTGAAGTACTCACAGAATGTGGCGCAACCGTTATTACCTATCGACCGTTTTTCCGCAGCCTTCTCAAGTACCTTTTTCGGTTTGACTGGCGTATCAGCCCTGGCTTACGTAATCACAGAAAGATTTTGCTAGTGGACGGTAGAGTGGGTTATTGTGGAGGTCTTAACATAGGAAATGAATACTGTGGGGTGCACATGGGTGGCACGGGAAAGTTTCGAGACACCCACTGCGCTGTCGTGGGCCCAGCCACATCGCACCTGCGCGAAGTGTACGATGACACCAAGGAGCCCCAGCCGTGGAAATTTGGATGGAAGCGGTTTCGCCAGATTGCTTCACATCGATTCAATCGTACCTTTTTTGAGAGCAAGCACGCTGTTGAGCACAAGTTCTTGCGTTCAGTCACGACAAGTACCAAGTCTATGGTGCGACGAAGTGGCATCTACTTTAGAAAGCAAGTGGATAGAGCGGAGATGGAGACAAATCGCATGATTGAACGAGTGCGCTGGCGCAAGCAACGCGAGCAACTCCGTGCGTTGATGAATTGGTATTCTACGTCTATATCCCCAACGGTTCATGCCGGTTTCGGCTCTCCGACGCCGATCTTTCCCACAGCCGGAGGTACGAGTAAGAGTCAAGACCCTCGTGATGTAGTCCACACGATTGATGGTGGGCAAGAGGACGCGGTAGAAGCAAACGTCAAGGGCCCAGCAACCGCAGCAGCGGCAGGAGCAGACACGTCATCCAACCTTATTGGGGATAACGCGCCGGACACACAAGTTGCCTCTGACGCCTCTGAGGACACCGATGCCACTTCAGTCAAGCGCATACGCACCGGCGTCATGACGCGTAAAATGATTGCCGCTCGCACCCGCACACTCTACACTGCGATGGGAATCCCTCACAAGCGTCGCTACACCAACATGCTCCTGCAAGTGCCTATAACAGATACAGAGCCAGTACCCGAGGCGGAAACATACAACCTGAGCAGGCCATCTACAACTCAGATTCTTGCGTGCAACCCACGCTATCATAACTACTCTATTCAGTACGCGTTTTGGCAAGTGACACGTAAGTGTCACCGGCGCATTTGGATCACCACGCCGTATTATCTACCAACCCGGAAGCTTTTTCGCGCTTTGACACATGCCGCCAGCCGCGGCGTTGACGTGCGTATTCTTGCCGGAAGCAGCCATACAACAGACCCGTGGTTCATGTGGCACGCATCGAACTACATCACCGAGCGCTTGCTGCGCAGTGGGGTGAAGATATACGAGTACAATGGGGTTCAGATCATGCATGCCAAGACGGTGGTGGTCGATAGTGTGTGGTCTTCAGTGGGTAGCTACAACTGGGATAACATGAGTAACAAGAACCTGGAGGTGTGTCTGTGCCACCTCAACGTCGGCATCGCACGTGAGATGGAGAAGCAGTTTCTCCGTGACCTTGAGCAGAGTAAAGAGGTGAGGCTGGATGACCACTGCAAGCGATCCCTATGGCTGCGTTTCACGTCATGGCTATTCTACAATGGTGTTTACTTGCTGGATCGTATTACGTTTAGGTCACTACATTCACAAGACGTCGAGGATTCACCGGACACACATACGCGTTAAATTCATTTTAACCAACAATAAACAAAAGCATGGCAAAGCGTTTCTGGAGTGCGACGGATGTGCTGTGAGCGAGAAATCTAAAGTCTCTTATCTAGATGTACTGATTTCTTTTTCTCTCCGTCTCTCTTCCTTTCTCCAGCACATCATTTTTGTTATCATTGTTTTTTCTACTGTAAGTTGTCAGTATGCTGTGCGATACTGTACCTTTATTTTTTGAGAAAGAAACTTATAAGAGGAGATACAGAGAGAGAAATGAAAGTTTATTGTGTTGGTGCAGTGGTTGTGTGTATATTATTACTGTTCTCCTTCTTTTTTTTTCGTGCTTTTTCATTGTTGTGCCATTCAAATATATATATATATATATATATATATACCTATATGAGTAATGATTGCATGTGTGAAGAAAGCGGAAAACATGAACACGTATCTCGTTGTGTAGCGGTGGATAGGCAATCTCACACACACACAAAACGATAATTAACACTAATCCAATTATAGCCTCTTTTTTTCTATTTTTTTAATGCAGGTGATGGGAATTGGTGAGAAATGGAAAATTTCCTTCCTTTCGCTTTATTCTTTAAAGAATGATTTGTATTGGCGATGAGCTGCACGTTATCATTGTTATATTTGCTGTTACTCATTTTTCCTTTTTTTTGTTTTCCCCCTTTTTGTACTTCAGCGCAATGTTAAAGAATATAAGTTGAGGTTAGGTTAGCAAGTTGCATTCTTTTTTCCATTATCTTTTACATATACAAAATAATTGGTTTTCATACACACACACGCACACAGATACTCATACATATATCCATACGTAAAGCGCGGCCGGTAGCGGTTTTAGCGTGTCGAGAAGCGACATGAAGTGAGCAATTACTTGGGTGCTGCTGTAGAGAAAGGCAAAAAAAAGAGAACTTGAGGACCGAGAAAGCGATCATCCTAATATTATATGTAATTATTATATATTACCTGATGGATTATCAAATTCAAATCCGCCTACCTACGCCAATTAGAACGCAGGGGCTAGCTGATGAGACATCGACAGCAGTCGCCCGCAAATCTATTGAGATATCCTATGAGAGCTAAGTCCCTGATATGTGGGACAGAGCGGCATTAATGAGCTAGCGTGGAAGCTTGATTTACCTGCATATCCTTTCTTCTATTCCTCCCTTTTTATTATTACATTGGAAATCGACAAATACTCACAGCAAAAAAAAAAAAATTACTCTTTCGTACATACAAACATATTCTTTCAAAAAGAAAAAATGTTGGCAGATGTTCCGGAGAAAATGAAGGTCGTAGGGCTCGCTTTACCTGGAAAGTTGGAGGAGTGGACCGCACATGTTCCTACGCCGGGTCCCCAGCAAGTGCTTATCAAGGTGGCGGCAAGCGGGATCAATCCGGTGGAC
>JASANZ010002239.1:0-94931 GCA_030849805.1 Sergeia podlipaevii
AAGCCACCAAAACAGCGTGACCTGAAGCACAATGAGCAAACACACAGCAGCGCACAATGCCCTCTTCATGCGTTTGGGCAACCTGCGCTTAACGTACCTTCTACTGGTCATGAGTGCGATTGCAGGTCAAAAGGTTCTGATGTGATAGAGAATTGAAACTGAAAAACGCCACGCTGTGCACAGATGAAAGCCCGCTGTATAGACACTGACAAAAGGCTTTTAACTATCAAAAAAAAAAATTTTGTAAGAGAGATAAGGAAGGTATAGCATTGTCACGCGGTACAAGTAAAAAAAAAAGATATGACAAAAGTAGAGTATACAAGTTTAACAGACAGCTATTGTGCGTCAAGTGACCCTGGATGATGGTCAATTCGATAGTATGTTGCCATCACCATCGAGTGGAAGGACTAGAACAACCTCTTTAATCTTACGGCATGGAAAGTTCTGTACCACACTTCCAACATCCACAGTTGTAATGATTCTCAGTAAGAAGCTTGACATTAGCATTAGCTATGGGATCACAGCGTATTTATACTTGATACAATGAAAAAAAAAGAAGCAAAGAAGAAAGCTGCAAAGTAGTGAAATCCACAACGCAACGTCGAATAACATACGTAGCAGCTCACTACAGCTAGCTAGTACGTGCCAGCTATGAATGAAGCAAAAAAAAAAGTCACAATGTATCTGTGCTCAAAATGGAAAAAGAGAAAATCCACCAAGCAACATAAGAAAACCCCCTCATCTTTACAGCAAAAACAATACTACTGCCACAAAATGACTAAGTCCCATAACACAGCTGAGGTCCTTGAAAAAAGAATGCAGAGCTAAAAAGATATTAAATATCACATTTGATGTCATAAAAAAAAAAATGGAAGTATCAGAAATGGAAAGCAGCTACGTTACAAAACAACGTTGATTAAACAAATGCGCTTACGAAGGATGAATCGTACAAGAACATCAGCAATAAAGAAGAACAAAATATATTACTTAATACATCTCTACCACTGGAGCTTTTCACACACGAAAAAAAACGGGTACGTTTATCAACACTAAATTAATCTGTAGATAGGCGGACTAATACAAGCAAGTCGCTATCGGCACAACTGGTAAACTCTTTGAAATTGTAAAGGAACGGAGTTCAAAATAATAAGATATAAAGATTGTATATTTAAAAAAATGCTCCATACTAAAAAAAACGAAGCGGCAACATAACGTGAATACCATTGATATTGCATTGTCGCCTTAAGAGCACAGCCAACTCTCTTTACCATAATGGTGCACCATAAACGGAGCTCCATCAAGCACATCCCAGCATGTGATCTTTTTGCATTTCTCAGCACAAACCAATTCGAGAGAAGAACGCTAAAGAAGTGGAGCGAAGGTGTCAACATTTGTGCTGTCTAGCCATATGAATCTCAATGGAGATGCGTCGAAAAGAGTGCTAATATCCTCCAGAATCTTAATCCCCATGATGGACCTTCACAAGCTGTGGGCATTGACAAAACGTGCCCATGCGGCGCATACCACTGTACCAAGCACTCAACAGCTTTAGACATGGAAGACCGCCAAGACAGTTTACATCCTTCACAATCGTGCAGGCCCTAATGACCCAACCTCTGGAGCGCTGTACAACCACAATGGAGCGTAAGATCCGTAATTGCCGCTCCTGAAAGGTCGAGGATCATCAAAGACTTGAAAGTCTGCAACCCACCCAAGTCCCCAGTGACCATATTTTTTCAAATACAGATTTATCTCAGTGCCACTTCAAGCTAATAGAGGAGAGTAATACATTTGCGCAGACACTGTCACCTGTACTGTATGACTCAAACGAAATGCGCCAATACCCACTAAACCGCACATATCACAGCCTATTTCTCCTAGAGATACGTCTTTGCAGGATCCCGGGAACAGCGCACGCTTAACCGCTGTAGCGCTAGGCTACACTGCCGCTGCAGCTCCTACAACGAGAACGTGCGCGTACACACTCAACCGGTGTTAACTCTCGTGGATCAGGGTACTGTGGTTAGGTGACTCCACACGTTCACTGACGGTATAAATCAAGATAAGCGGCCGTAGTAGAGCCCCATACCAGGTATTGCAGTGTACATCCGCAATCTGGAAGTACAGGTCCTCAGCTTGACTCCAGAAGAAGCTCCTAGACCTTGACACCAGGATGAAGTGGCTTGCATTCGTAAAGGAATTTAAGGAATGGCATCAACGAAGATGCAATAGGTCTAGAGCTCTACGTGCACGCAAAAGTGTAAAATTCGTATCTTCTGCTTGTGTGACAGATCCACTGCTCTCTCCTTTAGAAGTGTTGGTTATCAAGGGTGGTCGGTCAGTAATATAGCATCGTGAAAGGATTAGCTCTTCTACCTTGTGGCATTCGTCAATCCACTCTAAGGCATCGTAGCCGTATTATGCTTCCAGCCATATCAGCAATTTATCCCCTTCCAGCCACCCCCTTACTGCATCCATGGATTTTTTCGTAGCTTCCACACTTCTGATGATACTATTGGCTTTCATGTACTAAAAAAACATCTTCACGTAAATCTAAATTGTGTTTAGCGCCTGCAATGGCGTACCCACTTTTGTATTGTCCCGTAGGTTTTCGAGCGTAAGAGTGAGCAAACGGTACCGCCAAGGGGATAGTTCTCCAACTTCAACAGTTGTTTGCCCTGTATTGAACATTGGATGCTATCGCAAAGGCAATTTTGGGAATGTATGTGATTAAATTGTAAAAAGGAACCTTTGGAAAAAAAATGAACAGATTACAGAGGCGAAGAAAGTGTAAAGTAACAAAGATTGATTCGGAAGGGAAAAAAAGGAAAGAAAAGCAAATGCAATCTATCCAAAGCAGCCAACTATGCCGTCAACTAAGAGTGAACCACATATTTGTAGACTCACCTAGGGGGGGAGGGGATATAGCACACATATTTTTACATAGTATTTTCTACTTTGATTGCTTTGAATCACATATTACACCTTCTCGTTGCCATTCAATATACGTAGCGTACAGATCGCAGTATAGGCAAAGGAAACAATAAACGAGCGCTATGCGACTCCTTGACAGAACACAGATAAACGAATCACATCACTTGTAACACACTGAGCACACAGATATATATATATTCCTCTTGTTGATTGAAAAAAAAAATTGTGAATAGTAAAAGGCACGCACGCCCTCAAATCAGAGCACCGTCGTAACTAGGCAAAGGTCCTTCTGTTTTGCTTCCAAAAACAAAAGAAGCCAATGCAGACGACACTTTCTGTGCAAAGGAGAAGTTCTTCTTAAAAAGTCCTACGCTACCAACAATGCGTGGGATCTGCTTTAATAACTCAACAAGTATCACCTGCCTCAAGTGGATGCCAAGCTGCTGGGGTGACTCACAAGATACCTTCTTAAGTTGCAGCTTTGGCAGCTTTATGGCTGCGTGATAAAGAGAAGGAATCAAAGGCATCAACAGAACATAAGTCTTTGGAGGTGTCACACTGCGATCCCAGCTAAGCTCGATCTCTACTTCTGACAAGATGGCTGATTCTACAAACACTCGACGTGGCGCCAAAGAGGTCTGGAGTGCCTCCTCAATTGCTGATAATGGCGTAGCGTCGCGGCGATTAGGAATACTGCACCTGCTGGAAAGATGAGCGCATTGGTACAGAAGCACATCAGAGACAGTTATGCAGAGAGGCGTGAAGTTAAGATAAAAAGAAGCAATACGAACGCAGGTGGGTGAGAGCGACGCGTCGCGGAGTGTAAAGTCGAAGCCACTCGGAGCCACCACAGACACCCGCTTACCTTCGTACATACTCCAAAGTGAAACACCGGTAGCAGTGCACTGGGCGGAATGGGCACTAGTGCTGCCGGATGTCGCGGTGAAGTCAAGTGCAAGAGATTCCAACAAAAACTGAAGGGGAATAAGGCGGTCTTCACGCACTCTTAATGACGTTCGCGACACTTGTATAATGCAGCGGCACTGCGCAACGGCGTCTGGCTGTTCGCCGTCCTCAGTATCTGTTCTGCGCCACTGCATATCGCAGGGGAAAGATCCATTTCGCCGCTTTTCATGTACAACAATTGTGCAGTAATCCTTGTCAACCCGCGTACTCACAAGAATATCCGGTTCCACCTCAATCACGGTGTTGCGCGTCGCACAAATACGATAGCTTCCAGCGTTGGCGCCACGTCGTGTCAACTGCACCTCCGTATGCTCGCGAATAGGTGGGGCGGATAAGCGGAGCTGCATAGGGCCAACCTCCTCAAAGGTGCCTGATGTCATGTTGATGAGACGCACAAAGGGGGAAAGAGGCGCGCTGACGGAAATGACAGCTGGATCGCAGAGCCCACGCTTCGAAATACTCACGCGGTGATAAGTTGGCCCACATTGCATGTACGCACACCAGTTGGTACCAGGGGCAAGATCTGTGGTGACCGGAAAAGAATAGCCGCAACCGTTGAAAGAAAATGCAAACGTATTGGAGAATCCCTCGCGCGCTAGTACACAACAGGAAGCAGAACTTGCTGCCCCTCCGCTTGGTGTTGTTGAAACGCATATCACATCCTCATACAGCGGAGCTTCAAGCGAGACGGATGACTTGAGGGTGCACCGACGAATGTTGTGCTGCACACGTAGCAGTCCCACACGAGCCTCATTCACGAAAATGATAGTCGGCAACAACTCCACGCACGCCACCCCACCGGCGCGCTTTTGTGACCGCGCAAGGACTGATACGCAGTATGCAACCTCCTCGCCACACTCGATTACTGAGCGTTGAGCTTGTTCATCCCCGGGGCTTAGCTCAAGTGAATCGCACGAAGTCATGCCTCGCACTCGCAGTGTGAGTGGGATACGAAGAGGGAGGTAGACGCCTTCGACCGACACAGTCCCCGTGCTGCCAGTCGTGCCCAAGCCCAAAACGCTGCTTGCAGTGGAACCCTCTGCAAACGCCGTTACTGCTTCACCAGTACTATTGCACAAGAGGCACAGATGCTCTGCGACGACGGATGCCACGCGTACACGTGAGCCTTCAGAGCAAGACGGGACTGTATTGATCTCAAAGCACAGGTGCGGCTGATCAACGTGACGCATCACGATGCTCCCACCATCATAGCACGCAGAGAGATCTACACGCTCGGTAGCGGTGTATTGGTCGGTGGTGTTAAGCGCTACAGAAAGCTCGCACGTGTACTGGGACGTAGGATCAGCGGTGTACATGTGTTCCGCCACAGCACCAGGAACGAGTCCGTGATCACGTACAACGGTCCCTTTCGCATCAAACACCCTCAATCGCATTTGTTTCAGTTCCGTTTCGTTCCGTATCGCAGGGACCGATGGTGCAATAAACATAATAACGACGCTACCCATGAGTTCAAAAGAGACGTCCAAAAACACAGCCTCACCGTCAGTATCGCGCACGCACCTGAGCCCGCTAATGCTTCGTGCCCCACATCCTTGTGCATGCAACATCTCACAAAACTGATGTGGAGTTGCGCCGCCACCACTCCATAATGGAGTCGAGCTACTGTATGTTCCGCGCGCACCGCCAACCTCCGTCTCCGCAGATGCCACGAGCTTCAGAGGGCCCTTCCCCTGTAGAAGCGTATAGGGTACGCACGAGATCGTTTCTGGGTCTATCGTCCACGCTTCCTCGCTATGCAGTCCACTTGCAATTGTTGGCAACAGCGTCACAACAAAGCGTGACTCGTTTTTTACGTGCATCGTAGACCGGACCACAATGCGTTGCGTGAGATCCACAGCAATGGAAGTTTCCACGTGGAGACGTGCCTGATTCGCAAGAACAACAACTGATGCAGACGCCGCAAGACTTTCGTTGAGGCAGTACGTTGGTAGATTCAGGACGGTGAGTTCAGTGTGATCCACGGGCTGTCCATCTGCTAAATTGAGAGCGTAGGGCATGTCAAGAACGTAGGCTGGCAACCGCAAGCAAGAAGAGGCGCCAACCCTGTCTCCACGCGCGGCTGCAGTAATGGTGTCGCCAGATGTGCTCTGAAACTGCACCGCGACGCCGCTTTGGTTGACTATCTCTAGCGCCGTGCCTCTCAACACATTATCTGCAGAAGCTGCTGAGCGTCCTGTGTTTGTAGAATGCGCAAAAACGTGTGTGGCCAGTGTTGAAAGCAGCCGCATCTGCTCAACAGATATCACCGCATCACTCTCAGAGAGAGTGCACTCAATCGTGGCGTGGCGTGGACTGAGTAGTCTGCCTTGCAATCCAAAAAGAAGAGGTTTCAGCAAAACTGGAACGAAGGCTTGAGAAGTGAACTCCCACAGAGAACCATTGTGTAGTGCAAGGCGTGCCTCCACTGCTGCAACCTCCGCAGTTCGCTCCTTTGTGGACCAGAAGAATGCGTTGGAAACAGTGAAACGCCCCACTGGAAGATGGTTGGGCAGCGTCACGCTCACCGGCACAAGCGAGAGGGATACCAGCACCTTCCACTTGGACAGAGGAAGCCTGCCAAGACAGAACCCTCGTTGGTGTAGCTGCGGGGCCGTGGGAGGAGCAGAAAGAATGAGCTCAGAGTGACTAATTGCCATCTGCTCCAGTGTATTCCTGCAAAACGTAGCCACTACCACGGGGGCAGTAAATGCGTCCACTGCGAGTGGAATAGTGATTTCACTGGCACTAAGAAAGCAATTCAGTGAACAAGAGCCGCCCCGCTCATTGACAGACGCACCCAACTCGGCCGAAAGCTTGGGGCACACAATAGTGCTGTTTGGTCCCTCAACGTACTCCATACGCACCTCCTCGAGCCTTAGCCGCCCGCTTCTATGACGTCCAGTATCCACATTATAGGACAGGTTAACGCGACGGTGAAACAAGGTGACCTTTGCGTCAGATAGGAGATGCAAACGTAACAGCCCGGACTCCATAACAACAGAGAGACGACTAATGGGTCTTGCAGGACGTGTGACACCCGCAGAGGTGTCTGGCGCGTCGGGGGCAATGTAGTTGCAATCCTCAAAGACACATGCGGCGGTAGGACCACACAAGCGTACAAAGCTGGAGGCTGCTGAGACGGAGGGATACCTAAAGGTGCAGTTCCTGAATACGACAGCGGTGCGCTCATGCACTACCACGCATCTTTGCAAGCTTGTAGAGCTGAAGGTGCAGCGGTTGGCAATTGTCACGTCATCGTGACAGCAAAAATGGACATCACCTACGCTGTCGAGATCAAAGCATTGATTCACTACACTGTCGGACACACAAACACTGCATTGAAGTGCGGAATAAAAGATGGCATTGCATGAGCTCACGATTTCCATGACCCTCGCGTACGTGGCAAGAGGCAGTGCAAAGTCCATCACACATGTCCACGTCTGCAGTGACACCACCGTGCAGGTTGGTTCTTCCTCTGTCGTGGAGGTTGATGGGCAGCTTCCACGCTCGCTGTCGGTAGCACTAAAAGTGCCTTCGGCTAAACTGGGCAGGCGCACAGTGCGAAGCTCCCCAGCTTCCACGGAGAGACCCTCAGCAGTGACGCGTAGCACTTTAGTGGCGGTGGTACTGTCTGTTGGAGTTGCTAGTGCAGACAACTCTAGACATTGGAGAGAAACTTGAGTGGGTACGGCGGGCTGCAGCTTCAGCTCGTGATTCCAGAAATCGTTTGCGCCAATGGGCAATTGAGCTGTCACTCCCACTAGTTCAGCCACAAACTGCGCATAAGGTCCCGGCATGGCGGTGGTGCCCAATGAAAGTCGTATCCCAGATATCTGCGCGCTCATAGCTAGCTGCTCGAGACGGGTGAGAAGCAAGATAGGTCCGTGATTTGTGAGGGAGTCCATCAAGAGAGGCTCAAAAGTTGCAAGCGGTGGTAATTGCGCGTGAGTAAGAGGTGCGTGGTCCAGCGATAGGTAAAGCGGCGCACAGACGCCGCCACACTCAATAGCGCACGAGTCAGTCTGCAGGCTCACAGCAATATCAGCGTAGGCGCTAAAGAAAAGTTTGTACGCATTTGTTGCCATGAGTTCCTCGCGCACAAAACTCCACAAGTCCAATGCCACACTCTCTATGACCCCAAAAGGGGCGCCAGCCAGCTTGGATACATCTACGCGACGACTCGTCACGCTTGCCTGCACAAAGGAAGAGCGAAACGGCCGCTCCGTCGTAGGCACGCTGCTGGCATCCTCCTTGATAAGGCCCTGCACCGGTTCAAAGTGAACGCCGCCGCACAGAACAACTTCAGCCACCGACATGAGTGTCAGACCGCGGTACGCACCGATGCGCATGCTGGTGCCGCGCAGAAGCTCCACCTGACGAGTTTTGCTTCCGAGTGCATCCCGAAGCACCAAACTACACACCAGTCCTGGAATGTGAACTGACATCACCTCCGCCCGCGCACCCCCACTTGTCCCCTCGCACATCTGCACTCCCTCTGCCATTTCTAATTTAAGCACTGCATTGGCAGTGTGGGCAGAGTTGAGTAGAATCGATCCAATAGAAACCCGAAAGAACTTGGACCCCTTGTTAGCCTGCTCGCGCTGCTTTTTAGGCTGCAGCTGAAGAGAAACTGGCGCCACTACGATGGAAGAAAGCGTCAGGCTGACGTTGAGAGGATCAAACGTGAAGTGCACGCCTCTGCACAAGATGTGCTGCGCGCCATGAAACAAATGGAAAACTGCATCCTTCATAACGCCGCGCAGTCGCGTGAGGTCACTTGCAACTGCACTTGCAGAGCCACTTGTACTGCTTTCTGTTGAGGAAAGCAGGAGCAATACCTGTGGCGGGATCGCATCGATGACCTTACGGAGGTCATCTCGCAGGCCACGAGTGTACTCCCACAGATGATTGTCAACATGTACAAACACCTCCGAAACGATAATGTGGTTGCCAGAGTCTAGCATGGTTGCTTCAATCGGCATTACAAGAAAGCCGTCCTGAGTACGAATAGAAAATTCCTTGAGAACACAACCCAGCTTTGGAAGAGCCTCTGTTGGTGCCGCAACGCACGTGATGGAGCATCGGTCCACTGTCAGTAAAAGTTCGTCAAGGCGCACAGAAACACTTGGAATCGTTAATATAAATGTCTTGGTGCGCGTGTCGACACATGCTGTGGTATTTTCCGCTTCTGGCAGTGGCAATGCATTGTCAGAGCCTCGAGCCGCAATAGGACGCTCATTCGCAAGCATATCCCGCAGGACATTTACTAAGGGGTGCACGACTGCCAAGGCGTCGCTGCTGCGTAGTGCGCACGCAAGACTGTGTACATTTACTGTTTTCTCGCAGTGTGTGGGGGTCTCCTCTGCGCGCATCATAAACAATGGATCCTCTTCACCGTTTCCAACACCACCCGCAGGCATGCTTCGTTTAAGAGACTGTGTCTCATCCCCGGAAGTAAGAATGATGTTCCCGACAATGGCAACCGTTTCGTTGTTGCGAGACACCACCGATGTGTCTAATACAGTAATGCAGTTCCGTGCAGGTAGCACAATACGCACCACGTCCCATTCAAAGTGCTTAGACACAAATATCATCTGTTGTTCTGGTTTGGCATCTACTACCTTGGTGCTGTCTGCCACCGCCAAAGCCGAGGAAACGAGTGTCAAGCCAAACTGCCGCTGCACACGTTGCCGCATGTAGAGGATCACATCAGTGTAGCGCACGTCCTGCTCTAGCTCCGCTAACTCTTGACGTCGCTCCGCCACACTTTGAGCCTTGTGGCACTCCTCAAGAAGCCGCATATACTGTCGCCGAGACTGCGCGTAAAGGCGTAAGTACGAAAGGTTGAAGTTGTAGCGGCGCCGCTCATCGCGCACTTTTTGAATGACAGAGCAGCAGACGTAGTGCCACAGCGACGGTTCAGAGCGCAGGCTGGCAAATGGGCGGCAGTATGCAGGCAGCATGAGCATTGCATCTCGTGTAACCTTGCATTTAACAAACGAAAACAGCGTTGCCTCATCAGCTATAATAGAGGTGATGCCGCCAAACGTGACGGCTGTGTTGCGTCGCAGAACCACCTCAGTATCCTTCATGTGCACTGTTGTAATCTGTGCCGTGACCCCCTCCGAGACGAGCACGCGCGCAGGTATCACTTGACCCCTTGTCCCATCGTATGCGCCAACGCCAATGCCCTTTACTGTAATTGTCACCACTTTAAGCTGTTCCTCCCCAACTACCTGAGGCGGCTCTATAACAACCACAAAGGACTCCACCTTGATCTCGTAGTAAATGTTCTTGCGAGTGTCGCACGGAAGAATAAACGTAAGTGACGACAGCTCCAGCCTCACCTCTCGCTGCAGCAGTGAGGATGTCACCTTGTTCTTCCAATAGGCAAAGAACCCTGGATACGCTGCCGCTGCTGCCGTCGGGGATGAAGTTGTCGATGTCGACGCGCAAGAATCCGTGTCCGATATGTCACCATCGCTGCGACAAGAGAGATAATCATCATCATCATCGTTGTGAGTCCCATCGGTACCGTCATGATAGGCGCTCTCGCTAATGCTTTCAGTATCCGAAGGACTAGCAGAAGCAGCGCTCTCAGCAGCTGCTGTTCCAGAGTTTGAGAATGGAGAAGAAGAGGCAGCGGTAGTTGTTTTCGGAGATGACAAAAGACTGGATCTATTGGTGTCGTCATCCGCCTGCACACGTGTGTCAGGGTGATGACCTAAAACAGAAGCGTCAGTAATTCCAGCGAGTATTTCTTCTATATTGCGATCCTGCGGGGGCGAGCTGAGATCAAGCGGGAAGGTGAGTCGAGCGTCGTGTATCTTAACAATCAACGGGGCAGACGTGGTAGGATTCGGGATCTTTACCTCCATAAACGGGACCTCCCCCTTTTCCAGAGGAAGAGGCAGGAGAGGATTAAGCGTCTCAGGACGAAGTGTCGCGTTCTTCAGCGTAATGGTGCCGTTTAACATTGAGGTATTGATGTCGCTGCGATGGACATCCGCAACACGTGCGATCTTCGATAGCACATACGAAATGACTGCCTGATTCATTTACTGTGGCCAGCGACTCTCTCTGTCTCTCTCTTGTTATGGTCGTTATCGCTTCACTCTGCACTTTCGACCCCACAAGGAAGCTTCTAAAGATCGATAGCAATAAGAAAATTATTTTTTTTAAAAAAAAAAAGATGCGTGGCAACGCCCTTCCTTCCTTTTGATTTATATACGAAAAACTAAATAGATATGTTGTTCGCTAAAAAAGTAAAGTGGTGACGCTTGTGTGTATAGGTGCGTGTCCTTACCGCTCGCTGCCTGTGTATATGCGACTGCCTAATCAAAGCAATCGTATGTTGCTAGTTTTTTTTTTCCTCAACTTCACTTAAGCAATGCGCTAAACACTAGTATATGTTTTCGTATATCCAATCAATGCAATACAAACGAGAAAGTATTTTTTTAAAAAAAAAATGTGTATCACGTGATTTACTTCACACAAGTAAGTGGCAGCAATATAGACAGTAAAAGAAGAGAAAAAAAAAACGTACGCACTTACAGAGGAAAAAAGAACAATCAAACATATAGTGATATCAGAGTGCAATACAATGCAAATCGTATAGAAGCGCTTTGTGTCCTTTACGTGTTTATCATGCGCCGTTTTTTTTTTGGTTGTTGTTGCGTTCTCAACCTTCCAGTAGATACCCACAAGATGTCATTTCGTCCGACAGCACATCAGATATATGATATATAACCCCCGTCCGTCTCTATTGCGTGTTACCATGCCTCGAGACTATGAAAAAGGGGCTTAGAAGTACATGCGATGTGCGCAGTAGCCATTAGGGTTCTTCTCAAGATAGTCCTGGTGCTCTGTGTGAGCAGGGAAATACTGAGAAGCCTTCTCAACAGTCGTTACACACGGCATCCCGCCAAATGCCTTAGAGTAGGCCGCGTGTAGGTCCTTGTCAGCACCATTAAGGTATTTGATGTAATCCTCCGCGGCCGCCTTCTGCTGATCGTTGTGATAAAAAATGGAGCTTCGATAGTTGGTGCCGACATCGCCTTCTTGGCGATTAAGCGTCGTCGAGTTGTGCATGCGAAAGAAGAACTCCAGCAGCTCCGCGTACGATACCTTGCTGCTATCAAATGTGAAGTTGAATACCTCGGCGTGGCCAGTAGTGCCCTTCTTGACCATGGCGTACGTCACATCTGGCCCATCTCGGCCGCCCATGAAACCCACGCTATGCGACAGAATGGCGTCCTTAAACTTGCGCAGAAAGAAGTGCTCAGTACCCCAGTAGCACCCAGCCGCAAAGGTTGCTGGAACGGCGGTCATATTGAATAATGCCAAAAAAAAAAAAAAAACGTGCAAACAAATATTCTGCTCTCTTGCTTTTCTTTTAAAAAACTATGGCGACGCACATAAAGCGAAATGCGTATGATGCGCACGGAAAAAGAAAAATGAAAGATGAGAAAAAGGCATTGTGATGCAAGCAAGCAATACATCAAACAGAAGGTTCTCCTTGGCACCAAGAGCGATATGTGCGCTTTTTATACGCGTATATATATATATCATTGATAAACACATGTAGTCACAGCGCATTCACAGTTCTCCTGCTACCTTGCTAAATCGCATAGAAATAAATTTGAAAGGGCACTATTGCAGCATACACCCTCTTTAAAAATGGCAATAAATATATGTTGTTGTAATAGTATTTGCACTGCCCAGCAGCAAGGGAGTTCATACTCCTTCAACTAAACACATGCGCACAACAATAATATATAAACCTGTTGAAGATCGAATGCAGTACCACGTGAATACAATAGAAGAATGGTGGACGGACGCCGTACGACTTGTGTGGCTGTTTGCGTGTGACAACCATGACCACCATCAATAAAGTAAATATGATAATAATAAGGCCCTTCCCCCCACCTCTAAAAAAAAAAAAACCACACACACAATGGAGGGGTGGGGAACGCAAACGAGTACAGATGAACCCCATTACTTCTTTTCATTGTTTCTATCCCCCTCCTCCTCCTCCTCGTTCTTCTCAAGTGCGTCCTCCAGCTCCTGTTGAAAGTCCGCATCGTCACTGCCACCGCCTGCTACGCTATTCCCTGCAGGAGCACCCCCTTCCTGCGCCTCCTCCAGTGACATGGCGAGCGCGCGCTGGAGCATTTCCTCCTCACTCATGTTGACAAAGTCCAACTCGCTTGGCTGTGTGGCGGGTGCTGCTGCGGTCTGTGCTGGTGCAGCAGGTGGCGCATCTCCAGCAGCGGCAGCGGCGGCAGCGGCCTGTCTCTGCTCCTCCTCCTCCATTGATAGACGCAGTGCCATCGCAAGTTCAGGATCCATGTTGGAGTCCACACCAAAGGCACCTATACCTCCCATGCCGCCATCATCCATAGCCGCATTCTCGCCAAGGAAGATACCACTACCCATGAGCGCGTTAGTCAAGTTGGCGTCAACAGCGACGCTCAGGAAGCGCGAATTGTCCTTCTTTGTCACCTTCGCAACAAAGCCCTCCAGTAGTGGGATATTCTCCGCAACACCAAAGGACACCACATCGACAGCAACGTCGTCCTTCCTGAGCTTCTTGGCGAGGGCCTCAAGCTCCTTCTCCGACTCCTTCAGTGGCGAGCCAACAAACGCGACGATGCGCTTCTCTGCGCGAGGGTTGGTGCGGTGGCTAAGTGCAAGTGACGCGATAAGGAGGCCATGGGCAAAGTGACAGACTTTCCCGCTGATGGGAATCTTTGTTAGTGTTGCCATGACACGATCCACGTCAAACGTGAGGGTCTCGAACACCGTACATGCAGCCCCTCCCATAGTGAGAAAGCCCACAGTGTTTTCCGCATTCATTTGGATCTTGGCGTTCACGAGTAGGTTAGCTGCCTCCTGCTCAGCCATCAAGCGATTAGGGAACTGATCGCCATTGCGCATGTACTCGCTGGAGTCCAAACAAAGAAAGCACGCTTCCGGCATCTTCTGTGTAATATTTGTATTGTATAGTCACAAATATATAAATATATAACTAAGCACAAGGTCAGTTGATGCAAAGTGTTTGTTTTGTCAGCAAGAGACAAAGAGAGAGGTTATCAAAGTACGTGAAGTCAACTATATGTACCGTACACGCAAAGCTGAAGAATCTTGCTGCTGCTGTAAATGTGGTGCTGCTAATAAGATATAAGTGGCTAAACCAGATCTTCTTCTTTCAAATTTGTCCTTCCCTTCTGTTTGGTTTTTTTTTCTTGAGATAAATATATATAAACAGCTATATTCCTTGTAATGCGACCGGGAGTACTCTCTTGTTTTCGTATTTTTTTTTTCTTCTATCTGTCGATAGCCACAAGATGATAATATATATCCTTCATCGCATAAAGTTCAAAAAATTGAAAAAGAATGGAAGAGAGCAATGGAGTAAGACAGTCGTGACCACGCACTTCAAAATAAAGCAAAAAAAAAAGAATCAAAGAAAGATAACTTTGGCGAGCAATAAAGGTCCTCAAAATAAAGTTTGCCATGTGTAGCGATGAGTGCAAAAAGAAAGTGTATGTTTATAACTCCCCAAAAAAAGAATATATGTGCTCATTAGAATTGCCCATACCTGAGTTGTGAAAATCAGTCAGCTAAACACTATGCACTGATACACACTCGCGCACACCCACTAACTCTTCCTCCCCCCTTTTTGAGTGTAGCCAAGCAAAACGCAAATGGACAAAAATGCGAAGTCACTAAAAAAAAAATCACAGCGCCTCTTCTTCATCTTGGAACCCATCACTGAGAATGTTTTCCCTTTCTAAAAAAAAAAAAAGTAGAGGATTATGCCTGTGCTCAGCATATACTCTTTCTAAGATGAATTCAACTTGTTCACCTTTGTCAGTGATTGAGATAGCAGCAGTTGATAGCAATCAAGAGCATCCTGAGCTTGACGCCGCATCAAAAACGTCGCCGCAGCGTTCGCCCACAATTCCATCTGCGCCATCGCAGCCTTCACCTGTTCGTCCGCCTTCACCGCAGTGCGGAAGTCCTCATGCCCCTCGCTCGATGAAGCTGTTACCGCTGCGGCGCTGTCCTTGGAGTCTCCAAAGCGCTTTTTCATGTCCTGTACATATTGAAGCGCCGCCCGAACGTCGTCCTCCGTATACAAGCTGTGCATCTCCCTAGTTAATATTTCGTACAAGTTCATGCGACTTTGGCGGATCTCGCGCTGTCCACGAGACAGGGGATTTACCTTCAGTGCACGCACTACCCGACTAACAGCATCGCTGAGCACACTAGGTGATGTGGTCTCCACCTTCAGCTGATCGCCAAAGCGGAGAGCCACCGACTCAGTCGCGTCATTGAGCGCGTTCAAGCAGAAGGAGAACGCCGCGCTGGTTTGTGCGAGGGTCTCTGGGCAACTGATGTCCGCTGAGGCGGCAACGTTCTCACATACCACCTCCAACAGCGGCTCCGCCAGGAACATCTGCCGCACGGTCTCTACCACGCGCGGTATACCTACAGCACGACCGTGCTCAAGCAACAGGGACAGATTGTGCACCTTACTACACGCGATGTCAAAAACAACAAACTTGCGCATCTCCTCGGACATGTACCGGTAGTGGTTTGAAAGGCCTTTCAGCGCGCCAATGGCTTCTGGGAGAGCGACAAGGTATGAGTTAATATCAAGACTCGTCTGGTGATAACGTTGTAGCCTGTCTTCCCACAGCGTGTCCACAGTTTCGTGAAGAGCCTTTGTCTTACGCTCCTTCTCACGCAACCCTTCCGTGAAACTCAGGCTCTCTTCATCAAACGTCCGGAGATCCTCCATTATTTTTGCGTACTCGTTGTTTAGTTCCGCACGGCGCAGCTCAATAGAGCGCCACCTCGTGCCGCCCACAGCACCCGCTACGGAAAAGATGCCTACACCAGCAAAGAGTACTGCTTGCCTGTAAGCCATTGAGAGATTTCTTCTACTCTGTTGCTTAGCAGCTACCTGCGTTGCCAAAAAATGAGAGTTTGTATATTGTATATTGATAGCAATGTAAGAAGTACGTTGTGCGGGTGATGCGGATATTAGACAAGAAAAAAGAAGGTGATATGTAAATGCGTTCACGTCTTACAGAAAGGCGCACTGTGCTTTTTCTTTCTTCTCTCTTTAGTATTACCGGCTTCGATAAGCTCACTGTGAGTGTAGATCAATTTTGATCCTACAATGAACGTGAGTAGATGCTATACTATACGACTAATATATGTATATATTTCAAAACAAACAAAAAGAAAAGGCAAACAATGGGATAAGTCACACGTAAAAAAAAAAAAAAGAAATGAAACAATTTCACAAAAAAAGAATAAAGAATATAAGATAAAGAAAGTACCTCCCGCTAGCAGCACCTGTCCTCCCATCCAAGTGACCCCGGAAGTAGAACATTTGACGAAACTTTTGCTTCCTCAACTGACTGCAAAGGAAAAGCGCGTACTTGTTGCTGCTGTTGTTGTTGTTGTGGCTTTTTGTTTTCAGGCCTCACTATTCTCTTGGAGAGTTGTAGTTTTATGGGACATGTTGCTTCCTCATCTGAAATGTCCCGCGACATCAGAAGTGCCTACGCGCAGTCCTCTGTGCCTCTCAAACAACACTTCTCTACCAAGTGTCCATGTATATTCCCCTACGCTACGTTTCTTTACTACTAATTATTGATTCCTTTTCTTCTCTTTCTCCATTTATATGTATCACAAGCAGGCTAGTCCGGAAAAACAAAACCAGAGCGTCATGACGTCTGTGTTGAAGCCAACGTAAAAGACAAAACGCATAAATGTCATCCCTCACGGCTGGACCCTTTTGGGAAAAAAAAAAATCTGCATGAGCGCAGTGCTTACACGCATCCTCCAGGCATAGTATCCTTGCTCTCTAAGAGAAGAGCATAAGGAAGGCGAGCATCAGAGCGAACAGGCCAATAGCCTCAGTCAGAGCAAAGCCAAGAATGGCGTAGTTGAAGAGCATCTTGGTGAGGTTAGGCTGGCGAGCGCAAGCGATGAGGAGGGAACCGAAGATGGTACCAATACCCATACCGACACCAGCGAGGGCGATGGCGGCGAGGCCAGTACCGACGTAGTGCAGACCCTGGACGGAGATGGCCACAGTGGAGGCCTGGCGAGGGCACACGGTGAGAGCAGTGGCAGCGGCGGCCGCACGGCGGGCGGGCTGAGCGATAACACGGCGCATCATCTTTGCTGAGTGATAAAGTGGCGCTGAAGGGAAAGACAAGTGGCTGTCTGGATAGCTTGCTATATAAATTGTAAGTGAGACAGAGCGATATAGTTGATTAGCGCAAAACACGAATAGGGAAAATTATAACAGAAAATAGCAAACCAAAAAAAAAGATGAAATGGAAGAGAAAAACAATAAGTAGTGAAAGAACGTTGGCAAAGCAGAAAAATAGAGATGATAGAGGCAGCAGTGCATCTTGGACACCTTTCCACGCCGCTATCAAGGGCAACGTAATTACATAATATAGCGTGGTAGAAGTCGACATATGTATATTTACTTATATAGCAGCAATTCTGCACTATTTCATTGATGTTGTTGCATTTTTTTTTCCTTTCCTCCCCATTCGAGTTGTTTACACGTGTAAAATGTAATTCTCTTAGTAGTAGCTGAAGCAGTTGGTATGTACAAGCGCTGTCAGAACAAGTCTCAATTTGAAAAGTGATGCTGCGCTGTGCTTCACTCTCAAAAAGAGAAAAAGAAACTTAGCAGTCCTACTTGGGAGTTGCACTCTCTGTAGTGGTGGGCTTCACGCGCGGGGTCATGCGGATGACAGGCCCGCTCCCTGTGTGTGTCTGTGCGGCTTTTGCCTTGAGCTCTCCAGCAATAGCCTTGGATTGCTTCTTGAGAGCCTTCTTTGCGTCTACAGATTCCTTCACGGACAGTGAATGAGACTTGGCACCCTGTGCCTTGAGCTTCGCGTCAAGGCGGCCTTGATTGACACGCTTCTTGTTTCCGCCACGAGTAATCTTTGCTGAGTAGCCCATATCTCCAACGTTGCGCTATAGATCTGAAAGAAAAAAAAAATGAAATTGAAAAAGCAAACCTATAATTGTTATGTGGTCTGCATATATATATATATATATATATATATATATATATATTCACGAATAGCAATAGGAGAAAAAAAAGAGGAGGGATGGGGGCAAAAATATACGCGTATGAATGTCGTTGAAGCTATAGGAGTTAGTCACAAAAATACAAAATAGAACGGCATACGAAAAAAAAAAAAAGATATGAAGTCCGTCTATGTCCTGTGCGTAGATTCGTCACTGTGAAGATCACTCAATAATAGAGTTACTCATCATACCAATCGTACATGTGTGCCCCTCAGTCAAGGCAACACCATACTACGTAAAATCTGTTTCACTCTCCATCCACCTCCCCGCGCCGGATTGCGCGTGTTGCGGCCAGTTCGCGCTCCTTCTCCTGCAGTTGCAGCTCGCGCTGATACTCGTTCCACTCCGCTTCCTCCTGAAAGCGGCGGCGCTCCAAGTAGCTCTGCTTGGACCGCCCTTGCCGGAAGCTGTCCACTGTCTCTCCTTCACGCGACAGTTCATGCGTCAAGTGTGCCTCCCACGCCTGCAGTGACTGCGCTACAATGCCAGTGGAAGCCGAAGGCTTGGCTGCGTCCGACCTGCCACGTTTACGTCCGGACTCCACAAGAAGCTCTGTCTCCCCATGCATCGCTGCACTTGCGCGAGTACTCTTTTTGGTCATCGCTCTTCGCAGTGGTGCAACAGGCAAGTCTATCGATTGCTCGGTGAAGGTGGGGTGAATAACTGAAGTGTCTTCTAGCGCAGTAGATCGAACCGGCATCGCATAATTAAAGAAAAAGGATGCATTGACGGCAGCTATAGCGTGATCAATAGGCGTCGGTGCAGGTCCCCTTGACGCCACAGAAGAACGCATGTGATCAAGAAGACGGTGGAAGAGAGACGCGTTTGAAAACGTGCGCAGAAGAATTGCGTCGGCATCGGCGACAGTCTCCACACGCTGCTGAAAGGGAGGTCTGCCCTCCTTCACAGGCACGCCACCGCCCAGTTTCCGTTGTCCCAATAACCGCCTCAGCTGGTGTTCGCGAGACAGTTGCAAGGTCGTGAGAACACCAACACGCTGCTGCCCCACAGAGCCCTTCGCAGTCGTCATGCGCATGACACCACTACCTACATGAGCCTCATCCTGCTCATCCTCAGAGATAGAGCTAGAGCTGCAGATGCTGGACTCCTCGTCGGATTCTATAGGTTCCTCAGCGCGACTCATCACTATATATATATATATATATATATATATAAGAGCCTGCAACTGATTAAATGTCAATGCCCTGCTATGCACCTATGTGTGAGGGGTGTGAGGTTACAAATTTGAACACTTCAAATGAAAAAAAAGCCAAAGAATTACTTGCGTAAAGCAAGGAAGAAAAAAAGTATATATAGAGAAAGTATATAACAAACAGAGAGGGTGTGAGAGCACAATGGTACAGATATAAAAACACGCTCGCACGTTCATCTACAGCTCTAAACGTTCCTTCATTTACGACTATTTTCAGAGTATGCGTAGCACAAGCACAATTGCAAAACCTACCCAGGCATACAAGAAGGAAAGAAAAAAAAACTTTTAGTTCTTCAGCCATACGTGTGGGAGACAAAAATAGGCACTATTGTCAAAGATACCGCTGACAACTATGGCCAAACAAGCACGAAATAACAATAACAATCATAACAAAATCTGTTCACCATGCAACCCACTCTTCAAAACCTCTCATACAAATATGATATTTACCTTCGCTTGTGTAGTTGAATTCTTCCTCAAATATTAATTAAAAAAAAAAGTGAAGTAGAGCCGCAATCACCAGAAGAACGACAGGAGGACTGATACAAATAGTACAAAAATTAATAATAAAAAAAGGAAAAAGAAATGATAATATCTTGTGAAATATAAATATATTTATGCGTATGTGATCCCTATATATACAAGATACACTATTTAAGGCAGTATTTACGGAAGAAGAAAAACAAAAGAGAAAGAGAGAGACCAGCAACAATAATAGAGAGTTCCATTGCTTTTTTTGTTTAGAGTCCCCCTCTCTCTCTATCTCTTTCCTTCTTTCTGCTGCTATATCTCTCGTGTTACTATTCCGTGTTTGCTTTTTAACATATATATATATATATATATTAATCCTCTTTCCCCAAAACAAACTCACCAATCTCGCCAAGATTGCTGAAGGTATCGCTAAGTGCCTGGAAGTAGCCACGGCAGTCGTAGACGAGGCCATTATCCTCGAACAGCTTCCTCACGCGCGGGGCCAATTTGACAAAGCGGAACTGCGGCATACTTGGAAACAGATGATGCTCCACCTGATAGTTGAGGTAGCCCATAAACCAGTTCACCGTCCAGATCGGAGCGACGTCTACGGTGTAAACACTCGCGTACTCGACAAAGTGGGCATGCCTATCCTTGGGTAGCACGGGGAGGTGACTGTGGTTCAACGCAAAGCTCACAAAAATGTAGGCGGCACCAAAAGCTTGAGCAAAGAGAACACCGCCGAGGCCACGCATAACAGACACCTGCAGGCTGTGGCACAGAAACCCCACCAGCACCCAGCGGGTCAAGATGGCAACTCCCTCGGTGTAGCGCCGGGTACGCAAGACGTGACGTGGATGCAAAAACAACTGCCAGTAGAGAGCGACCAGTGAGCAGGTAAAAGGAGCAAACAGGTACATCTGAAGTGACACCCACTTGCGCATGACGGGGCTCTTGCGTGCCCTGCGGCCGATGATCTTGTTAAATGCCATAAGCGGTAGTGTCTCGAGGTCGACATCATGGCCAAGCTTCTGTGGTGTAGCGTGGTGCTTGTTGTGCTGCACACGCCACCACGCACCGCTCATGCCATCGCCAAGGCCATAAAGAATCTCCTGTATCTTGATATCCACCCATGATATGCCAGTGACACTGTAGTGACCAGCCTCGTGCATCCACCACCCGCAGCGGCCCTCACCGATGCCAAGAATAACCAATGCAAGTGGCCAGAGTGAGGGAACGTTGAATAACATCCAGATGCCGAGTAGGTGGATGCCAATAATTTCAGCAAAACGGTATGCAATATGTGGGTAAGAAGCCTCAAACAGCCCTTCCGCCACGCATTCCTGGTGGAGCTGGTGGAAGTCCTTCGAGAGCTTAGAGAGGCGCTTTTGCTCGTCCACACTGACAAACGACGTCTCAGGTGCAGGGCGGGAGGGAAGAACGCTCAGGAACTTGCGGGCACGAGGGAGCTTAAGATGAAACTGCTCAAAGGTCTCGGTGGCATCACCAGTGCCCAGAAAGAACTGGTAAACGCTACCGCCTGGGTGCTTAAAGTTCTTGCAGTCGTAGAGCACGCCGTTGATCAGCAGTTCCGTGGGTTGCTGTGGGCGAGTGTCTTGAATTGTCATCGGTGACAAACTTCTGATATCGTGTACAGTATATCTATATATATATATAATATAGTAACCTTCTTCTTCTGTCCACCTTGATCTATCCTCTTCCCAAAAAAAAAATTAATAATTACTTCAACTAGTTAAATATTATAGTTAGATAATGATAAAAGGAGTAATAAGTTTGATGGTTGGTACGCTAACTGAAAATGAAACAGCGAAAGGATGAGGAAACAGAGAAAAAAAAAGGGAGTGACAAAGAGAGGCGTTTAGCAAAGTACAAGTAAAACTATACACTCTAGCCCACACATAAAAAAAAATAAAATGAAATATTCAAAGTACAGAAAATGTCAACGTGATGTACTGCACAAACCCAAGAAACCTTCCTCCACACTTACATACATATATTTTGAACAAGTGCATGGTGCTTCCTCGCGTATATGTGAATGTTATAATTTGTCTAGATATCTGCACGTGCTTTGTCGGGCACCTCCATAACACTCTCTAATGACCTTCATGCTCAGCCGATCTATCACTATATATAAATATTTCTATCTAAAGTCTATCTGTATTGCACACATACAAATCTAGGCAAGGTCAACAGCCTCGATTAGTCACCTAGAGCACACACACACACACCATGGTATAGCATAACGACAGACAGAGAATAGTCACAGTCCCTCTATTCATTCATTCATTCATCCCTCTCTCTCTCTCTCTCTCTTGCCTTCCTAGCCATTACTGCACATTAAGACGCTGCTTCTCTGACGACGTTAAATACTGCACCACAATGTTGTTCGTTAGCTCCACAAGCTCAACAATAATGCCTAACATCACACTGTGCAGTGGCTGCGTCTTCTTTGGTGTCAGCACAACACCACTACTACTCGCTATCGCCGAAGGACTTATGCTGCCACCTACGCCCAAGTTCACTGATAGTGCTTCAATCACCTGGCGCGCACTCACAGTACGCCTGTAAAGCAAAACAATACACTCGACGAGGGTGCGGCGTGTTTTGAGGATAAACTCAAAAAGCGCTTGCTGCTCGCGGATGTAGTTTTCATCAACGGCGCGCTGGCTGCGAATTTCTCGCAGAAGGGACGAACTTGCCGCCTCTCGCGCGGCCTTTTCAGCATTCAAGTAGCGCATATACGCCGTCATCTCGGGGCCTGCAGTCGGGGCTGTGGCGGTCGCAGCAGGCGCTGCCGTACCCGTCGAGGTGGTCCCTGTAGTAATGGCAGAGGGGGTGCTGCCTGCGGCGGGGCCAGTAGTCGTCGTAATGGTAGTGATCGTTGTCGCTGTTGACGTGGGAGCCGCGCCAGGTATGGGCATAGGCCCCACCGCTGTCGTAGGTGACGCAGTGGCTATCGGGGCACCAGTCGTCGTAGTATTGCCTGTAGTAGTGGTGGAGTTCCCAAGAAGTGTATTCGCCTGCAGGAGAGCAGCAGCAGCGGCGGCGGTATTGGCGTCAACCAGGGCTGGGATGCCACGCTTGAAGGATGCAACCACGTCGGAGCCGATGCTACTGCCCTCTTTCATGGCAAGACTGAGCAGTTTGTCAAGTACACCATGCGACTCAGGACTCAGCGAATCCGCCAAGCTCTGGTCCTGGAGATAGCGCATAAGCTTCTCGTACGCCTCTGTGTCGCTGGCACGGAGAGAATGAATAAACTGAATAAAAGGGCCATTGCGGTCCAGCAGCTGTGCTTTTGTTGTTTCATCGCAGTCCATCTCAAATCTATCAGGGTTACGCACCATGGTCGCGACGAGTAGGGCAGAGAGAAATGGATCCATGACGCGGTCTGCCACTTTGCGTCGATACGCATTGAGTAAGGCGGTGAGATCGCGCTCCTCCTCCTCCTTGCGGCGGATAGTGTACTCCATCGACGCCATGAGGGAACTCATCAGACGGTTCAGCTTCTTCATCTGCGCCAGCTCCTCGCTGACCTGTGCACTCGCCTGCAGAATCCTATTCTGCATCTCCTTCTCCGCACTTTTGGCCGCACTCACGTTGCCAATAGACGCACACAAGCGAGCATTCTCTGCAAGCACGGACGCAACACGTCCCTCAGCGTCTCGCACGCGGTTCTCCAGTTGGCACTTGTCCGTCTTTAACTGCGATATCTCCTGATCTAGTTTGGACTTCTCGGTAAGCATGTTGAATGTCTCTGTGCGCGACTTTGACAGTTCCTCGCGGGTGGAGCTAAGGTCTGCCTGCAGCTGCGTCCTCTCCCGTTCCACCATGGACACCTTTGCAGTAATGTCGGTCACGTCCTTCACAGTGCGTGCGTGTGTCTCTTCGAGGTCCTTGAGCTCCTTCATGCGCTTCGCAAGTTCTAGGTCCCGTACCTCCGTTGCCTCCTCCAGCGCCAACACACGAAGCCGCAGTTCCTGCGCCTCTTCACGAGCACGGCGAAGCTCCTCGGCCACATCCACTGCTGCTCCACGGGCTGCCTCCGCACTTACCGCTAACCGTGCGTTCTCTACAATCAGTGACGACGATGCACATATCGCAAGACCAGCTTGTGTGCGCGGATGCAGAAGTGGGGGTGCTGCGGTCGGCACTTGACGCCCCGTCACCTCCCACACCCGCATCCCGCCATCATTGGAGAAGCTCCACAGAAGCGCCGTCTCGCTGTGTGAAACCTTGGCAGCGCCATGAATAAAGTTCCTGTGTGCTGCCTCCTCCATCGCCACCACGCTCCCACTCGCCGCGTCGACTGTAAGCATCCTCTTCTCAAAGGTAGTTACGATAACGTTGCCAGAGACAGCCACCAGACCAGTGACACGCCCAATGGCCTTTACGCGGTGCGCAAGAACGAGCTCTCTGTCGTTGAAACGATACGCGTCCAAGTTGCCATTCTCCCTTCCAACCCATAGTAGCCCGCTACTTGGTTCGTGCAAGATGCGTGTGACCCCACTCTTACTCTTGGTGTTGCTGGTAACGCACTCGCCATTCACCACATCCCACATAGAAAGCCCGCCGTCCATATCGCCGCCCACAACAAAGCTGTAAAACTGCGCCACAGCACTACACGGTGACAGGCCTGCCAGTGTGCACAAGTGTTTCCGCGTGATGGGGTTGAAAAGATAAATACGTCCACTGTCCGTCGCTACCACTACCACATGGCCGTTAAAGGTGAGATCCACAATTCTCGTGTTTTTGCCCCCGGCATCGCTTCCTACAGATGGAAGAGTGATGGCAGTCAGCATAGCGTGATCCCTCGCCGAAAACGTCAGTAAGTGACCATCCACAGTGGCCGTCCATACCTCATCGAATACGTTGACCAAGCAACGGATAATAGCGCTCTTCGTGCCTTCAACAGACACAAGCACGTCGCCAATGTGCTCGTGAGATGGCACTTCATAAATCGCCATGTCCCCGCTCTGCTTTGCGACCCACACCTTATCTCTCACCGCACAGCACGCACGTGCGTTAAAACCCGTGTCTATTCTAAGCGACTTCATGGGCGGTAAATACTTCTCTCTCTCTCTCTCTACAGATATATATATATATTTCTTCAATTTACTATTTTGTCAAATAGTTGCGTCTAAAGTATATGTAATAGATTCGAGCAATATAACTGGTCCGTTACAAGATCGATCGCGGAAGAGTCACCAAGTTTCTATTTGGTGCCTCCCTACGTATGGCAGTATGTGTTCTGTAATGCCTATACTGAAGAATATAATCAAAAAGTAGAAAAAAATAAGATTCAACGTAGACGAAAGAAGGGGCAAGTTTGAAAAGGTAGTTTGCAATGTGGCAGAGAAAAAAAAAAAGAGTCATGTGCTACTCAGAAGCTGCTTTTCGTACGTAGCACAATAGTAGCTAGTCTTTCATATGTTCTGTGCAGTGCTACGAACTTGATAGTTTGGTTGATTGATTTCAACTGTGAATGATAAACCCCTAAATGCACCTAGACGACAGGCAAAGAAAAATAAAACACTCTGCACCACAACTCGCCCCCACCCACAAACACACCCACATAGCGGCGGCTGTTTCCACATAGAAAACAAAAGATATATATATATATATATAGTAAAATGCTAATGTGCTGCCACGACGCTCCCAGTGCCAGGGAATACCTGCACAACAGGAAAATGATAATACTTGTGCATAGCGGAGTCATACTGTGGCACCATCCGCAGCCGCCCAGTCACCATAACAGTCAAGCCCTCCACCAGACTGCCACTCTTGAGCAGCGGAGTCCACACCGACTCGTCGTACACGCGGACCGTATGAAAATCCTTATCTGGGTCACCTGGCGCTGGGCTGACAAAATCTGTGACAACAGTGAACTGCAGGACATTATCCTCAAAGACATATCCCTGTTGCACATCCTGGACGGAGCCCATCAGCACACACAGATTGACGCAGCGCCAGTGCGCGGCCACATCTCCTTCCTCAGGTGCGTTAGGTGCGACATCCAAGTGATAACTGGGCATATCAGGCAGTGTGCCTCCTTGCTGCCGCACGTACTGCGTGGTCGCTGCTGGAGCAGTCGTGGCATCTTGCGCTGTGGCAGTAGACTCCTCTGTTGCACTAGTGGTAGTGGTACTGCCGCTGCTGTTACCCGCGGTCACCGTAGCAGCACTTTGGGCCGCGCTCATGTTGTGCTTGGCCTGGTAGTGATGGAGGAGAGCCGCCTCAAGTCGAAACGTTTTTTGGCAAACCGTGCAGACATAACTTCTTACATCCGGGTCTCTAGCGTCTGTGGCTGATGCTGTGGAGCTGTCAACAACATCGCTGGCAGCCTCGTCTGTGGAAGCGGTAGGATAAAAAGAAGAAGCTGAAGCACCCACCTGCTGAGAATGAACACCAGTGGGGACCGCTGCGGTCGGATTCGTAGTCGAAATGGCCGCGCTGACGGTGGCGTGCGCAGCAGCTGCTTTTCCAGGGGGAGCTGAGGAGGACGAAGAGGACGCGGTGACCGCCGTGACTTCCATCATCTCTCCGTCCTTCGACACTAATGCCTTTGCCTCACCAGCGTGTTTAGTCATGATGTGATGGTTGAGTGCGTTGAGCAGGCGAAATGCCTTCCCACACGTCCCACACTGATACTGCGGACCCTTCAAAGCCAATAAAGGTAAGGTAGCGCAGCAGTAGCACCGCTTCTGTGTGGACAAGAAACAGACATTGAATTCGATAGATCTACAAGTGCTACTGGGCCCGCAGATTACATGTCTGGGTCCGGCAGTAGCTAAATATGGAGCCACCACCCGCGCTGATGACGCCATCCTGAGCCAGTTGCCGGGCTGAGCAGCACAAACTCTTCGCATCTTTAATGTGCGGTAACTATTAAAATTGTATCTATACAATATATTAGTGAAAATGATAATAACAAAAAATAAATCAAGAAATCAGATGATTACGCAGAAATAGTCGCACAGGCACGCATAAGTGCATCCATGGCCCCCAAAAAAGACAATCCTTCAATCAACGTCTTTTGCTGTTAGCCCTCCGTACTAATACATCCAGCATGCATTCTTGCTATATATACGATTTCTTTCCTTTATGTTGGTATTTGCAAATATACAAAAGTTAGTTAGTTGTTGTGTTGCAATTGGACTGCACCGCAGCAAGTAAAGTATATATTTTAAAAAAAAAAAAAAACATATTGCAAGTTATCAGTTGGCTTTGTGACGTGGAGGTGTAGAGACAAAATTGTACCCCCGCCCACCTCACCTCCCTTTTGATTGCGAAAGATAGTCCGCCACTCGTTTATCACGGATTCCAGCGCACGTCAAACACGTTCATGCGCCTCCAACACGCCAGTAGTGCACGCACCAACACACCTGCTGCGCTCTCAACGCTTGCTTCGCTGTGCGCTTGACGCAAAACGTCGACAAGGTCGGTCTCTCCTTCCATCAAGAAGCCCCGTACCACCGTATCGCTCTCTGTGTACTCCACCACATCATCGCAATTGGCACCGGTTAAGATTGTCTGCAAAAACTTCTCCACCCATGTGATCGGTACGTCCTCGCACGCCGCTGCAGCAGCAGCAGCAGAAGGACGCCCACGCGCATGCACAAGAACGCCCTCAACCCGGCGATGGTCAACCGTAGTTTCAATGACAAGAGCGGCATCAAGGAATGGAAACAGAAGCGCTGCTAGTTCCTCTGCAGTCCACGTCACATCGACCAATTCTCTCTTAAGAATCGCCATTTGCTTGTCAATTTCAGCAGTCAAATCAGTACGGGTAATGAGCACCTCCGTGGTGAAGCGCGGCATAGCATATATCCAGTCCACACTCGTCGTACGCGCCAGCTCTTCCGTCATAGTCGATGCGTCCCCACGTGCCGCCGGTCGTTTATCGCCGTACATCATGGTCTCCCCCTGCTCCACCGCTGTGCGAACGTCTAATGTGTAAAGTGTTGGTTCTACCGAGGCCGTGTCCTGGCTAGGTGCCGAGAAGGCGTGGCCATCAAGCTGCCATGGTGCCTCATGGTGCATAATAGTCGAGCCATGCGCGGCATAAAACTCAGCAATGCGATCACGGAGCAACAGCAAGCCCTCCATGTCCTTTGTGACTGGCGCAATGCCCTCACAGGCGAGCGTCGTCACAGGGGAACGCACGGAATTAACAGAGGTAGACTTGAAGCTAGCCAGCGTAGCCTCCGTGTGTAAGTAGCGTCCCAGCGACTCACGACAGCTGTTCACTAGCAGCGTGCAGTGATGTACCGCAATATCGCGCTGCACACGCATCGCCGATCCGGTCAGCTTCTTGCCATCAATAAACAAATCGTGTCGCTTGGTAGAAGTGAGCCTGGCTGCATCCACACCGCATATAGAGGCCAGCGCCAGACGCAATATTTGAATTGTTTTCTCTGGCGCGTAGTCGTGCCGATGAGTAAAAAATGAGAGGCACAAGTTACCTGCGTCGTGGAAGACTGCACCACCTCCTGAGGAACGCCGCGCAACGCGCACACCATCACGGGCGGCTGAGCGCAGCGCCACCTCTTGAATACTGTTCTGGTTTCTTCCTATCACGACACAAGGGTCATTGATGTAGAACAAGAGCATGCCTTGATCTCTGTCCACTACAACCCCTCGAAGGAGTGCCTCCTCAGCCGCAAGGTTGGCATACACGTCCTTAACGTTAGAGGTCAGCAAAACTTGAGCTGCTGGGGCATACAGAGGAGAGCTTAAGGGCTTCCCCTGAAGCGTATGATTAGTCTCAACAAAACGATTTAAAGTAAGAAGTGCATGATGCAGGGAACGCGTTATTGTTCTGCGCATCAAGTGATACTCCGGTCGCTCTATGCGTTACGCTAAAAATAAAAGTATTGCTTTTCTTTGTGATTGTTTCCCTTTCAAAAATGTAACATCAGAAAATAAACAAGCAAATGTGTAGCAAAGCGGCATTTTAAAATAAAAAAAATAATGTTATAAAAAGCATTGTGAGTATGTACAACATTGAACATCACAGAAGATAGCGATGTACTCATTACAAGGTAGACCATACTTGTACGTACCCTCCCTCCCTTCCCTCCTCCGCCATCACGAAAAAAAAAAAAAAAAATGGCGTACGGTAGAAACAAGAAATGTACATATGCAAGCAAGCACGTACTTGTCTGTATTGTTGAGTGACATGATACAACTTCACACTGGTATTTTTACATATCAACAGATATCTGGGCTCCCGCTACACAGTGCGAGGTTGAACCTGCGGCACTGCCTCCGAGTAGGGTACCTCCACTACATTACTAGCCTGCGAGCGACGCAGCAGATATAAGGCCAAGTAATCAACGGGGTTGGCCGGCCTCACACGACACACGTCCTCCAGGCCTTGAGTCAAAACACCCATCACGGACTGTTCAAGGTACTCCTGTGCACTGAGATTAAAAATAGGATCCTGAGGAGCCGCGTCCGCAACCTGCGCAGCCTCAGACTCAGCAGGCGTCAAGCAATCCGCCGCTGGCGCGCTCACCGCCGCTGTCATTGCGGCGCGGGGGGACGTAGGTTTTGAGGATACTTCTGCCATATAGGTAGCTGCTATTTCTGATGAAGGTGTGTGGGTTCTCAAAGCAAAAAAAAAAAAGAAGTTATCTATGCTATGTAATATGTTTTTTTTTTTATAATGTGATCTTTTTAGTTGAAAATAGAGGATTTTATAAACCATTAAATAGGTGCGGCGAAGCGATAGCTGCAAAGTAGGCCACTCAGCTAGGAACTGGAAAGAGGCAATAGTGCTGCTAGTAGTGCGACGCTGAATGACTTCTTCTCTGACGGTCTCCAAGTCACCCCACAGGAGATTTCTGTTGTTTTTCGTTGCTTCATTTCGCTTCCCGTCGTCTTCCCTCAGCGCGTTGATGTAAGTGACTGTTGTTGTTGTTGTTTTTCGTCGTTGCTTTTATAAAATTCATAAATAGTAGTAGTAGTACTTTAGAATGTATGTATGAACACACACACACACACACACATTACTCACTCAGTTGCATTGTTTGATAAAAAGATAAAAGCCCATCAAATCAGCACAGTTTTACGGCGGCAGTGTGAGTGCGTGTCTATGTGTGCTTGTGCGTGGTGTGTATGATCCTGTAGAGGTGCTGCATATTTGTTTATTTACTTACTTATTTTTTACTCACTTTTCTTTTAAATAACTTACTCAGTGGAAAATTCTTTACTTTTCACCATCACCTGCTCTATCTCAACTCTCTACCAGTGTAGAGACACACACACACACACATTCACACAACACACGCAAACACAGGCACACTAACAGGCATAACACTTTCTCCCAACGCGCACAGCAGCTAATAATCAGTGAACAGCAAGAGGCATGTGTTTTCGATGAAAAAACTGCCAAGGCCGTCAAGTAACAAAAGTCGCACAAACGTGTAACGAAACTCCTCCGACGGAAATGCTACAATCTCAAACAGCTGGTTGAGCTCCGGATCTGCCTCCGTGGCGAAGGTAAAGATCACAATAGCAAGAACGATGAGCGCAATGAACATCGGGCGGTTCTTACGGATGCTCTGCATAAAGGGCTCACCACGGTAGTTCACAGCAAACGTAACGCCAGACATGAGCGTAGTCAGCAGAAACATAGTAGAGTTGAGTAGCGTAGGCTTGAACTCCGCACCTTCCACGTTGGTGCGCATCTCGTTAACTGTATCCTTGTCCACCGCCGAAACCATGGATGCTGTCTTGATCATGCAGTACAAATGGAGCGTAAACTGGAGAAATACGGTACTAATCATATACTTGGAGAAGACGCGTGTGACGGGACGCTGCGGGCACAACTTGGGCAGAGGCTTGCTACGCGACATGCACAGGAAGCACACAGAGAGAATAACGCCCGATAAAATCATCTGCTTCTCGCCTAACTTGACACCGTCACAGTGAAGGACAGACATGGAGTAAGCCGAAGTGAGGCAATTGAGGGCGAGAATCTTATACATCATGTGGGTCGTCACCAGAGTCGTACGACCAAGACGTATAATATCGCACACCGACGTGAGAGCCTTGGAGCGGCACGTAAAAGGAGCAGCAATGGAAGCATCACCCAACTTGATCATAGGTGCCCCGCCCATGTCAGCGTCCTCAGAGTTAAAGAGCGACTCCATTAGAAAGTCCGAGTCGTTGCCGGCGGTCTTGGGAGCGGGCGGAAGCGCAGCCTTCGCCTTCTTGGCCTCCAGTAATTGCTTGTTCCACTTGCCAATTTGAATGATTTCCGCCTTGCGCTTGGCCTCCTGCATCTTCCAGCGCATCATCTCCATGAACGGCGCACCCGCAGGCGGCTCCCGAGGCAGCGGCGTAAACTCAAAGTTCGGCGGGATCATGTACTCGGCTGGCACGTCAGGCTCGTTGTGAGGCTGTGGACCAACCTGTATCTCCTTACCATCCGCGGTTGTCGTCTCCTGCGGCGGCGCGACCGAAGTAGAGTTGAGGACGGCAATGCCAGTGTGTGCCTGCTTCAGCGCGCCCACGTCGTTCGTGCCATCACCAGCCATCATGACGATGTGATCCTTCTTCTTGAGGTCCGTCACGATGGCTTCCTTCTGCGTTGGAGCACAGCGAGCCCAAATGGTCACCTGCTCGTTGTACTCGGCAATAATGTGGTCGACCTGTCCTGGTGACAAGTTTTCCGCGTTGACACACAGATCCCACTGCGTGTCTTTCGGCTTCCTGAGCTTTCGGGTTCGAGCAAACGTGTTGGATATGATAGTAGCCTTGTCAGCCTCCTCCCTCTTACCAGTGACGGAATCTACCCACTGTACTTCATTGCTGGCGGTGCCAATTGCGGTTGGCACCGCCACAAGCTGACGCGTGCACAACAGCATGGACACGTCCTTCCCGACAGAGATGGCTGTCTGCACACTGTCACCAGTAATGATCGTGCAGCGGTGGCTGCCGCCCTCGAGGTTCTCAATCGTTTCGCGTGCGTCCTTCTTGAGGGGGCAGACGTATACGGCGAGGCCGGCAAAGATGAGGTCGTGCTCGACATCATCGCGCTTAAGAGCTGCAATGGCATCCTTCGAGCACTTCTCCTCATCCGAGAGCGGGCGGTATGCCAACGCAATCACACGAAGTCCTTTTGCCGCGGTCTTCTCCGCCACGTCTGCGTAATCCGCGGGCACGTTGGCGCACAGTGTGGCGATAGCATCAGGTGAACCCTTGGCCACCACAAACTTGCCATCTGGAGAGCTCACCACACAAGACATACGACGCAGCGCAGCGAGAAATGGAAAGCGTGCAAGGATCTTGAAGTTCTTGCCATGCGCACCGCCGCCGTTGGTGTGCGCCTTCTTCTTCTTCTTACCGTCGTGGTCAGCGCCATCCTCCTTCGGTGCCGGCGGATCGTACATAATATTGTCGTTGCTATCCATGCGGTAGCCGAGCGCGCCAGTTGCCGCCTTCTCCATCTCATCACCAGCGAGTGTCTTCTCGTCCAAGTAGACGAGCGAGTGGCACGTGGCGAGCACCATCTCGCTCCTGGCAGGAATCTCCTTTAGCTTGTTGAGCAGCCCAGCGCCATCCACCATATCTACACCTCCGAAGAGCATTTCGTCCGTGGTGAGGGTGCCGGTCTTGTCAAAGCAGCAGGTGTCCACCTTGCCTGCAAAGGGAATACGGAAAGGCTCCGTGCAGAACACTGAGAGTTTGGTTAGTGCAAGCAAGGTGGTGTTGACGGCTAGGGAGAGCTCCATGGGCAGCTCGGGCGGCACGACGGAGGTGATGATCTGCACACAGGAGAGGAATAACTTCCAGCGGCTGCGGTTGGGGTCAGCAAGGCCGCGCTTCAAGAGGTAGCCGCTGGCAGCGAGGGCAAACACAACGAGCACGCCAATGAACCCAAACGCCTCCCCGCTGTTCTCGCTCAAGCGACCCTGACTGTGAAGAATTGTACGGAGCAGTTTTCCCTGTTTGGTCTCAAAGCCAGTCTTGAGTACCACCGCGCGAGCTCCGCTCGACTTGCCATCCACCTGACCGTAGCCCTCGCCCTTGTGAGACGCACTGCTGAGCAAGATCTGAGTTCCGGAAAAGAGCATGTGCCGCGCGTGCTTTTTGGCGCTGAGATGAATGTCGGCATCGTCAGGAGCCTCCTTGAGCTGCGGGGTCGACTCACCCGTGAGGGTTGCCTCGTTCACGACGGCGGTGCCATCAATAAGAATGGCATCAACAGGGCACGCGGAGTTGGTGGGCACCACCATGATATCCAGCGGCAGCAGCTCGTTGGTCTTGATCACCACCTCCTTCCCACCACGCACGACGGTGATGTCGCGCACAGGCACCTCAGCCATATCACGAAGCAGACGCATGTTACGGATGCGTTGATAGATGGTGGTGCACTCCATGCCAACCATCATGACGCCAGTGAAGAGCGAGTAATACCAGTACTCGTCCAGGCACCAGAGCAGGACGCAGAACATCTGAAATACAAAGAAAGGGGCGAGCGCGTGGTCGACAAAGAGGTCCTGAAACTCTGGAATAATCACTTCCATCGTGTTCGGCCCATAAATATCCAGTTGCTTATCCCGTGCAGCCTGCGTGTTGAGCCCCTCAGCGTGCACGTAGTGAGAGAAGGACTCCTTTGTTGGGAAGCGCGGCTTGACGAAAAGACCGGTGTTCTCATCTAACTTCCACTTGCGCTGCTGAAAGAGAAAACAGGGCGGGTGTCCATCCGCGGAGGCCTGCATCAAACCAACAATCTCCGACTCTCCCTTGTGCACATGAGTAATAACCAAAACATCGGTGGCGTCCTCAAGTCGGTCGGCAGACACGGTCGAGTAGATGATCTTAGCACGAAAGTTGACGGACCAAATCGTGAAGAGAGAGAGGAAAGCGTGGAGGAAGCACACGACGGGGAAGCAGATGGCATGAAAAAAGTCAATGTAGGTCTGGTTCACCAGATACGTGACGCGATCCCACACAAGCTCTGGATACAGATACAATGTAATGGATGCGATGTAGAGCGCAACAAAAGGCCAGATGGTGACCCACACATACCACGGCTTGCGAAGCAGGAGTCGCACCTCCTTGATCATGGAGTTATCCACAATCAACTGCTCGGGCATCTTTAACGCAATTCCTTTTTTTTTCCTATTGATGCTGCTGTTTTGTTCCGTTGCTGTCTAGAAGGAGTACTCAAACAAAGTCGCTACTCGTTAGTTTCACTTGCGAAATGCTCCACACCGAAAAAAAAAATGAATGAGCGTCCACGCAAAGAAAAAAAAAGGGGTGTTGTGAGGTACCACCAAGTTAAGTAGAGACCTAAAACAGTCAAAACCGATTTAAAAAAATGTTGATTGGGTATTGCTACTATCTGGTTAACCACAAATATATTAAGGGAGCAGAGAGCAACTGTATTCTCCACTATCTGTCCAGTTTGCTACTTTGTAATCTTCAGGAACAGAAGAGGGGAGGGAGGAAAGTCTCAGGCCGCTGTTGCAGGTAGCAGAACCAGAAGAAAAAACTTGTGCTTCCCCTTTCTGGGATAGCAAAAGTAAGAGAGAGTGAAGCAGTCGTATAACTGCCCTGTTTCAACAACTGCAGTTGTTTTCTTTGAGAAGAAAAAAAAAATAAAAGAAAATGAAAAAGTGCATCAGTGATGAACAAGTGAAATAGAGTAGAAAGACCACATGTAGCTGAGACAGTTCCCCCTCACAGACACACTACTATGCAACATACAGTCGAGCAATAGTAGTACATATATATACAGTTGTTATGACGTATTCAGTTATAAGATAAAATACACAGAAACGGCTCCAATATGAAGAAAAAAAAAACAAAGAGAAGCTAACCGCTTCAGCAACAGAAAAAAAAAAGAAGAAAAAAATCAGATGCTCTGTTTAAACGTATTTACATGCATGCAGCAGCACACAGCAATCTCCAGAAAAGACAGAAAAGTAACATATCACCCTCACAAACTAAAACGCAGAAAAAGAAAAGCGAAGGAAAACAAAACGCCAGTGAAAGCACTCAGTATATGCATCCCATAGCCCCCCACTGATATATTTACACCTGGAAAAGCAAGATGAGTCATCACGCCGTGCGGCGGCGAAGCAACATGGCCTCTTGACTGCCAGAGGCTGCGGCTCTATCAAGCCACTCTTTCGCGCGCTCTCTCATCTCTCTCGCTTCGGGTGCTGGTAGAACCGAGCGTGAGTCAGCCTCCTCAGACGCAGTAAGCAGCAGACGTCCAAGGTTCAGTTGCGATGGGACATACCCCAGCGATGCAGCCTGACGATACCAGTGCATTGCAGCACCCCAGTCTTCCTCCACCGTCCTGTCATCCACAGTAGCACCACGCTCATACACCTCACCAAGTTCGTGCATAGCCGGTGCATACCCAAGTGCCGCAGCCTGCTCCATCCACGTCAGAGCAGTCTCCAGATCAGCAGGTACGCCAAGGCCATCACGAAGGCACAATCCAACTCGCAGCATCGCACCAGGATGGCCCTCGCTCACCGCACTATCAAGAAGTTCTAAGTCTGCCTCTGACACCTGTGCAGCGCCAGAAAAGCAAATACGCAGTTCCGCCAAGGCTGCCGCCACAAGACAAGTAGAGTCCCCCTTATCAGATCTAGAAGGCAATGTAGATGGAGACGCAGAGGACAATAAAAAGCCAGAAAGCGCCTGGATGGTCTCCTCCAGAGAGTGCAGCTGGCACGCTGCAGCAAGACACCGGGCAACGTGTGTCTCCGCACCGCTCGCGTCATCGCTCCCCAAATACGACAACCGTCGGGTTGGCCTGCCAGCCCTACGATGCCTTCGATCCTGCCTCAAGCACTCCAGTACCGCCTGCACCGTCTGCTGCGCAGTTGGGCTGAGTGTAACATGTTCTACACGTGCCAGCTGAACAAGAAGGTCCTCAAGAGCGCTACGGGTACTGCCACCGCTACCGGTGCTGCTACTGCTGCCCGTGGTAGTGGTGGCGGGTGCCACTGATGTTGCAGGGGTGGTGGAAGATGGCGCGGTAGAAGCAAAGTTTGTTGGTTTGCCTCCTCGAGCGACTAGTGCCGCGGAGGCCGCTACTGGGTATTGCTGAACTGCCTGTGAAGAAGAAAAAGAAGACGTGTCAGCAGCCAGACGTGAGCGCCGCCTTGCATTACGTCCGCCAACCTGTGGCACTCGCGGCTTGAGTGGACCAGGAGAAGGAGCTGGCGTTCGCTTCAAGTCATAGATACCAAAACCAATCTCACCATCTTTTAAGCGTCGCATGATGAGGCGTAGCAAGCCTGTGGCGTTGCTGTAGATGTCAAAACAAAGCTTTTAAAAGGAAAAAGAGAGAAACAACTCTGTCCGCCTTTCTCAGTGGCTTCCCGAAAGCGTATATGATGGAATGCCTGGATGGCACTTCTATGTAAGTAGTAGATAACAAAGAGAGAAGTACCAGTATTCTGTGTGATGCGTGTGAAAAAATAAAGATACCCTACGTAGGAAAAAAAAGAAGGTAAGGGAGGAATATATTCTAACGGAAGTTTACAGTAACAAAGCTCGCTATTTTCCCCAGCATTGATTAAATATGTGTTTGTGTTAGAGAGAGAGAGAAAAAAAAAAGAAGAAAAAGATAGAATAAATTATGTTTTTTTATTATTATTTTCTGCCATGAAGGACGGATATTGAAGACACGAAGGTAAGTACACATACAAAACAGTGTAAAGAGTGTACAATAGGAATATCATGCAAGCACCAACACTATTTATAAGCGTAAAAAAAAAAGAAAAAAGAGACAGAGAGAGATTAATAAATGTATTGTTTTGGCCACAACATATACCGTTGTGCCAAGATGATTATTGTTTTTAAATTGATTTTCATGTTGTTGCTGTTGCTTTCCTCTCCCACCCCCCCCCCCAGCACAAATAGTCGTAGTCCAGTGGACTCAGCAGACTGCGCTCATGACAGTGTAAGTACAACAAATACGTGCTACAAAGCAAATCATGACGCACTCGTGTGTGTGCGTGTGTGCGTGTGTGTGTGTGATTATCTTAAAGGATATACCAGGCGGTACAGCTTGAAGCCATACGTCAAAAAGCAACACCACTGCACAGCGACACACACTACGTACACCCAGGAGGTGATACAAGACGCGCCAAAGTACAGAGAAGCAATAGATGATATGTAGAAGGTATAAGGTAGCACACGCCGCATGTTATTGCCTAAATTCTCGTTGACAGGGAGTACTAACAGCGCCACCTGACGCCCTCGCGCTAGCAACGGCGTAGGTAACACACGTGAAGCATTAAGGCTATGCAAAACTCGCAACATGAGCACGTAAGTGAGAATGCTCAAGAACAAAAAGCAAGCAAGATGCTCATAATACGTTCCTCCTCCCTGTGTATCTCTGGGCAGTGCACAGGGCATCACATAGAGCGCGATAACAGAGCATACGCCAGCGCAGCAACATAAAAATCCAACATACAAATGGTGTTGATGCAACTCACTGTACTGATCGCTCGCACGCTGGTTCATGACAGACAGAAGATCCATCTTTACTAGCGTGATTCTACAATAATGATAATAATAGTAATTATAATAAGGGAAAGAAACTTGTCCACCCGTGTCTCTCTCTCTGTGTGTATTTGGCAGTTGTTACAAAGGGTCTCCGCCGTAAAGAGAAGAAATGTGCGCTGCAGTCAAGTGATCACGCGTGCCCCCTAGCAATGCTGTGCACTTAATCTCTTAAAACACTACACAAAGATGTAGAAGGGAGCAGTCCTTAAAAAAAAAAAATAGAATTTTCACTTGAGTTTGCAAGCGCGGTGTCTTTTGAGACCCAAGAAAAAATTGCCCAAGTTGGCGTATTTAGGTGTATGACTCCAAAAGGAGGAAAAAAAATGATACCGGCTGTCACTTTCAGTTGCCTCTTCGCTTCTACGTTAGTCAGTCAGTAAAAAAAAAACTTCACCCTACCTTCCCACTCCACTCCCTACCTCTCTACCACTTTCTCTCTTTGAAATACTTTAAAAAAAAGAGCAAAATATAAAAAATGAAGAAGAAGGAAGAAGAAGGAAAAGAGCAGTTGGCAAAAAGAGAAAATTAAAACCGTTGGCTTGAGGATCGTATCGCTCTTATCATCACTTCAAAAAAAAAGTTCAGTACCTTTTTTTCTTCTGTTTCCCTCCCTCCCCTCTTTACTTTTTTTTCTGAAAAGACTTTCACACCACGTCTACTGTAATGGGCCTGTTAAACAACAACAAAAAAAAGAGCTGATAAAGCAGCTCGCACGCTCGCGGGAGGGGGAGAAGTCTCTCTACAGTCGGTACCCATAGATTACTGAGTAACGGGACTGCTGTATATCGCCTTCCTCAGCTGTGCAGGCGTCATCGCACCCTGTTCATTCTGACTGCTCAAAATACGAAAGGCATGCTGTGAAGTCCAAACCTTCTTCTGGTCCACAATCACGCTAGCTGCTTGAGCGCCATTAGCAATGCCGGATGCTGTTGAGACACGAAGATCGCCGCGTAGCGACACGATATCTCCATCTATCAACGAGCTGCTAAGAGCGTTAATGAAAGCCTCAGAACCAACACAGCAGACTTCAATATTCTCGAGTTGAACGCGCAGAGCATTGTCAGAAGGAAAAACAGCATTGCCCTCCGCTCTGGCATCACGTCGGTACGTGAGCGATGTGGTCCGTGTCCTTTGACCGCGCCTTTTTGCATCGCCAACACCCCCTTCAGTGCTAGTGGCAGTCGTCCCCAAGGGCGTGTAAGCAAGGCTGAACCGCAGCGTGGCTGGCGAGTTTCGTGCCGCGGATTGGCCCATTAATATCGGTCCGCACAGTGTAATCCGCTTTAGAGATGGCAACAAATGAGGTTGCAACACCCTCATCTTTCCCCTGCAACGCGTCTATATTCTCTGTCTGCTCCGTAATCTTCAAGAAGTAATGTGCTAACTGTTCTTGTCGTACGTGCTCATATACTTTGAGTTTGAGTGAGAAAGCAATGATCAGGTTGCTTTTGGCCACGCACAACCAGCATGTAGGAAAGCAGTATTAGAAGAAAAAGAAAAAAGAAAAAAAAACGTGTTCGTAATAAAGGAAAAACAATGAATCAAACACAATATAAATATAGAGACATACTTGCAAACACTCATAACATGTCTATAGAGCATAAAACCGATAAAGATATCCGTGGCCCTCATATGTCATCACACACTAATAAATTGTGTCGCTTCCGCACAAGAAAAAGTGTACTCCAGTATTCCGCATAAAAGAAAACAAAGCACTAGCGCACATCAAGGAGTCAACAATACAAAACAGGGCAATGACGAAGAAGCATAGATGAATGTATACATGAAAAGCGCACACGGCCTCCACTCTCTCACATATATACGTATACACACATCTTTTAGAGGTTTCTTTTTTGACGTTTTCTACAAACTTCATTTTTTTTTCCTTCCTACGCAAGGCGCTTGATCAAGTGAAGCCCACTGTCCGTCAGCACCACGTCGCTCACCTCGCCCACCGCTAGAGCGCGAACTGCGTCCTCAAAGGGCTTCATCATCTCCCCGGGTCCAAAGTACCCAAGGTCCCCTCCCTTCGCGTAGCTGCCACAGTCACTGCGCGCCATCGCTGCAGCCTCAAACGTCATCTCACCCTTCGCAATCTTTGTTTGCCACGTCTTGAGCTCTGCAAGTGCCTGGTCGTAGGTGACGTCGGCAGTGCTCTCGCCCGTGCGGCGCGAGACAGGATTGCGGCTTCCACTGAATTTGATAAGGAGATGCTCCGCGCGAAGTTGCTGAGGCTGGCCGGACATAGTGGGACTGGTCAGAAAGTCAAAGGAATAAGAAAAAAAAAAAGGAAACAAAATGTGTTTTGGACGCAAAATAGTGTCGCCCACGTTAATATATAAAAGCGGTGGTGTGTGTGTGTTGCGCGAGAACGATAAAAGAAAAAAAAAAAAAGAAAAAAATGCGTTCCTATATATTGCGAACAGAGAAAATAGGGACAAGGCAATGTTGTGCTAATTCTTCTTGAAAAAAAAAAAAAAAAAAACAATAATGGTAGCATTATTCATAAAAAGAGGGAAGANCCCAAAAAAAAAAATCAGCTCATGTCGCAAAGGCGCTCAATGGCACTAAAAGTTCATAGGTCTTATGTGTGCGAGCTACTGAATGAAAATTGTGTTTCAAAGATGTATGCGTTCAATGTGTGGTAAGAGCAAAGACACATGTGGAATCCTCTCCTCTTAGCATTTTCCCTTTCGTATGTCAGACACACACACACACGTGCATGCGCATGAGTACTGTGAGCAATGCAGCACTACACCCTCGACCCCACCCCCATCCAAAAATGAAGGACAGACTTACTTACTGCTCCGTAGAAACCCCATAGAGGCCACTCGAAAACCAAACGCCATCGTGTACGCAGCAAGTATGGGGGAGTCCGTGCAAATCATCGTGTTATTGCCGTGTGTCTCGCGCAAGTACACCGCGTACTCTAAAATGTCACGGTGCTGCTCCGTTTCTCGAGGGTCTCGGTTGAGAAGGAAGTCAAACTCAGATGCAACCAGTGGTGTGCAGGCAGCATCACTGGAGAGTGGCACCGAGGTAGAACACGCATCGTCCGCAGCGATAGAAGACGGTGCGCCGGGCTGCAGCAAAGGCAACACCTCAGCAAACTGCAGCCACCCAGCGGCCGCAGCAGGGAGGGGGAGCCGCTCTCCCGGCCGCTGATCATCCAAAATAAAGTCTGCCTTCGCTCTCGCAAACAGCGCAAGCACCTCCGCCGCGACGGCTGAGGCCTGTGAAAGATCTGACATGGCCTCCAGCTTGGCCGCGGTGGCAGCGCTGCAGGTACTGCTGCTGTCGGCGTTGGTACCACCACTCTCCCCACGTGGCGACGCATCAGCGCTGTCCCTGGCTCTCGCGGTGGTGGCGGTGGGGTTTTCCTCGTTGAAGGCGGCAGCGGCGCAGATGAGCTCCCGCACAACGAGCGGAACTCGCATCATATTCGCATTGTTGCCAAAGACTAAATCAAACTGGGCGGCGGAGTTAGCGCCTGTAATGAGATCAAAAAAGGCACTCGTGTCCATCACCAGCCGGGCATCGAAGACGCGCTCCGCCGGCACCACCAGATGTGTTACTCTCTTGTATACCTCCGTAGAGAGCTCCATGAGGGGAGACACACGCAGTCGTACTGCGTTGAGGTGAGTAGACTCATTCGGGATAACGCAGAGGCCGAGGCCTGTGTCATCGTACTCTACGCCGTTGGCTGCCTCGGCTTTGGCATCTAGATAGGCGCGGCAATCTCGCGCATACTCTCTGGGCAGCACGTAGCCATAAGGAGTAGCGGCGTAGTCGCCCGCAAGGCCATCGTCCTGGTGGCCGCAAGGAGTGTGCGTGCCTCTAGCAGTATCCGTCACCACGTATGCGGTAGTGCCGCCTTCAGGGTCAGTTTGGCACTCTAAGGCGTGTTCACGGCGCCAGTGCGCGCGCTGCTCGGCTAGAGCGATTGCCTTGTAGTACGCCAGCGCACACGCATTAGGGGAAACCACGTGTGCATCAAAGGAATGCAAGCGTACGTTCCGCAGATCCGTCGCACGTGATAGAGCCACGTACGCCTGGCCGGCCTCAAAAATGTTGCGGAAGTCAATATCCACGTGAGTGAGTGACATCCCCTGGGACTTGTGAATGGTAATGGCGTAGGCAAGAATGAGTGGTATCTGCACCGAGCGCGACACGGCATGATCACCTCGCATCTCCTTCCACTCCTGAGGTTCCACAACGACCTCACGGGTTGTGACTCCACCATTCGCCTTGCGTATGTCAAAGCTTACGACTGGCAAGAGAGTGTGTGGCCGCTCCATGAGGCCCCCTCGGCCCTTACACACCCGCCTCGCGTCTGAACCTACCGTGGCGCCGTTCTTGAAGCTGTACCCTTTGGAGAAGTCAATGAACCCTGTAACAGTGCCTGTGCTGCCGTTAGCAAGTCCAATCTGAGTGTCAAAGTTCTTCGTGAGCATCACGCGACAGCCCTCGCGAAGCCGCACAAGCGCCGGCAAATTTTTCTCTGGATAGCTGCCCTCACCTGTGTGAAAGCCCTGGTACATGATGATCTCCGTGCGCAGTCGAGAGAAGTACCGCTCATTCTCGTTGTCTACTTCTGCCCTGAAAGGTCGAAGGATCGTGTAGCCATCAAAGTCCTCCACGTGCGTTACCCCCTTCTCATTGGTAAGCACCACCTGCTGCAGCTGCTGTCCAGCTCCAGCGCCACCTTCCCGTTTCACAAAATTGATCGAGGAGCTGGTTGTGTACATGGTGAGGGTCGCGATGGACTCAGGGCTAGGTACACCAAAGCGCAGCTCATTGAGGACGTTGAAGAAGACCGCTTCCTTCTGTCTGTACGGGCGTGTCAGCAGGCATATACGCGGATTCACGCGCAGCCACGTGTTGGATTCAAAACACAAACCCGCAGAGTCCCCCACCATCGCGTCATCACAGCGACTTCGCTTTATGCCAGCCCTGTCATCTTTCATTACTGGCGGCAGTTGTAAAAAGTCGCCAGACAATATGAGCTGAATGCCCCCAAAGGGTTCATAAAGTGCCTTGCGCACACGCCTTGCAACAAAGTCGAGCATGTCAAAAAACCACCCATCTAACATGGACACTTCATCAATAACGAGTACGCGGCACGCGCGCCACGTCGGCAGGCGCTTCTTGTTACCGAGCACGCGGCCCAGCAGTCTGTCTGGTGTGATGCCCCGCTCAAGTAAGCCACAGCCAGCAAAGCTGTGCAGGGTCGTGCCGCCGAGGTTCAGTGCGGCGATGCCGGTCGTTGCAGTAACAAACGTTGTAGAGGCCGGCAAGGCACCAATGATAGTGCGTAGCAGATGCGATTTGCCAGTACCTGCTCCACCAGTGATAAAAACAGACCTCCCTTTGTGAACAACCTGGTCATACGCGTGGAGCTGCTCGTCCGAGAGAGAGTCCGTAGGATTAAAGCGTCCGTTGGCTTCAGACGGGGAGGGCATAGATGCCGACGGAGAAGTATCATTGGCGCTGCTCTCTAGCTGTGAGGCCTCTACGGGCTTGCTAGGCTCCGTGGCAAACAGTGGAGGAACTGTAGTACATTGTGCTGAAACGGCAGGAAGCGGCTCAGATTTAAGGCTTATCTGTTGTTTCATGTTTGAGATGGCTTCTGACCACCCATCACCTCCACTGGAGCCGCGCACAGTGTGCATAGACTCTCTGACCCCGCCATCACTATCACTGGGGACACTCACATCCAAAGTTGGTCTCGCATTACGGCCAGTTCTAGTACAGCAATTTACTGTAGACGCGTGGCACAGGGGGCACACAGTAGGAAGCATGGAGGAATTGCCCCCCTTTCGATTGTTGTAATTGTCCTCATCGTCTTCGCCGTCAACATCGATAGTGACCACGTTAGCGCTACTAATGTGAAGCGTGGTGTTTGCATGGTGCTGCTGACGAGGATCAGGAGAGTCCACCGGTCCTCTTGAGCTGCGCACATACGAATTTTGCGTTGCTACGAGGGGTACGGTGGTGGACACGTCATCCACGTTCATGTATATCTTTTTTCCTTTTATTTCTTCGCTTGTTACTATTATAACCTGAGAAAAACTCAGTGCTGACCTTTGCGGCTTCAAACCTGGCTTCCAAAGGGGAAGCAAATAAAGCAACAGCAGTTGATGTAGCTATCTAATCGCTGCGGTGGCAAGCAGCACAAATGTGGATATGCGCACTGCTTCTCTCTTTCTTGTTGTTTCAATATCTATTTCGTACTTATATGGGTATGTGTAATAGCGCCCCTCACCCTGCACACCACACCGCTGTTTCGTATTTAAACGCTCAGTCTGACTCTGTAACGGCCAGTTTAGAAAGATAATTAGTATAAGTGACGGTGTGTGTTGAGTTTAGCTTGTACTTGTGCATTAGACAAAGTTAATAATAATAATTAAAAAAAAAACGGTTAAATATTTTTTAAAAAAAAGTGGCACTGAGAGTTGAAAGCATAGTGCATCTAGCAAGATCCACTTGTGCACAGATATATTATTCTCTTGCTCCATACTAAGCCATTAAGAAAAAAAAAAAGATGTTTCTCAGTTGGGCTTCGTTGTGAGTCTGTGTCTCCTGCATGAAAGCAAAATGACAAAAAAGAAACAAAATCGTATTTGGACGATGCAAGGAAAGAAAAATATATTCAGCAAAAGACACGACAGTCGCTACTTAAACACAATAATATTAAAAATAATAATAATAATAATAATAATAATAATAAAGAATCGCCACAGCATGCCGACGCCATAAAACTTTGCGCAAGCTGCGGTCCCTCCTGCTCAACATTAGGTGACTCTCTATCACCCAGCGCTACCAACACACGCTACTCATCAAATTCATTTATGCATGATTCCACTACCTTCAGCAAATTGTTATTCTCCAGTGCCGCAGCGACCCTCTCCTTGTCAGCCAGTTGCTTGTTTACTTGCTCCTCCTGATCATGAGTGCCGGGGGTCACTGACACGTCAATCTTCGTGTATGGTGGAAGCGAGCGCTCAAGCTGAAGGCGGATGCTGAGGCCTATGAGGGTAGTCAGACTGCAGTGCGGGACAGTGGGAGTAAACGTTACCACTACCCGCTTCTTCGGCCAGTCGACGGTAATGAGGGAAGGATCCACCACACGCAGTTGCTCGAGACTGTTGGGGTGCTCAGGATCGCGGATACGACGAATCAGTTCAAATATTTCCAATGAGTCAATCGGGTCTTCGATGGTTTCATCCATCTCTGCCGCGCGCTCCTCTGCTGTACGCACGGCCTGAATAGAGTCCTCAAACACTGTTGGAGAAGGGTTTGCCAGCGTTGACATCGTCTTTTTGTTTCTCCTTCTGTGTGACTTTTCTCTATTCCTATTGTTGATTTGTGTCCTTTCTCAATTTGGTATCTTTAGTTTGTGTATTTTCCCCCTTTTTCTGGTTTGGTTTGTTAACAATAAGTAGCAGGAAATTTTGTTTGCTTTTGCTTTTAAGCTCCAAGAAAGCCTGCTTCTTTCCTTTTTTTTTTTTAATGCTAAACAAATAATAGATATATAGAAAGAAACTGGCACGGAGAAAAAGAAAAAAAAAATAGATTACTAGCAAGTTAACCAACTGCACATATATTACTAGCATTGAAAAAAAAAAAAAAAAAAAATCAACAACATACACGGCACAGTTCCGCTTTCCATCCTCCTACATATATGTGCATGTTTGTAAACGTGCTATACAATTTTACTTGGCATTAAAGAACAATTACTGCGGTCCAGAAGGCACACCAAATCTGTTTACTTGATTATTAGCTTTTTTACTTGTCACCGAGTCATTCAACAAAGTTGAAGAAAATATAATACGCAAAGACGGAGGAGGGAGGGAGGGAGGGGGTAGGGGGGCGNGGGGGTAGGGGGGCGGAGGTGCAATCGCCCTTGCATTGGCTCGCTACCAAAGCCCAGGGAAAGAAAGATCTCGCTATAAAGACCTCACGTACTCCGAATTCCAGAGAAACCTCTCTCTCTTTCTTTTCTCTCTCACTTTATGCTGACAGCAACAACTGATAGAGCCTCCACTCATCTACCTGCAGTAAGGAAATCGAAGCCCCTTTTCCTCCTTCATATCGATAACGACTTACGCAACTTGCTTACTTGGAACGACGGCCCTGGGACTGCTGAGAGGGACGGCCCTGCTGGGAAGGACGACCCTGGGATTGCTGAGACGGGCGACCCTGCTGGGAAGGACGACCCTGTGATTGCTGAGAGGGACGGCCCTGCTGGGAGGGACGACCCTGTGATTGCTGAGAGGGACGGCCCTGCTGGGAAGGACGACCCTGGGATTGCTGAGAGGGGCGACCTTCAGCACGTGCCGCCTTGGTTGGAGGTTCAATTTCTTCTTCGTCGTCACTATCCTCCTCGTGCTCTTCGGCATCGCTGTCCTCCTCGTGCTCTTCGGCATCGCTGTCCTCCTCGTGCTCCTCGGCATCACTGTCCTCCTCGTGCTCTTCGGCATCGCTGTCCTCCTCGTGCTCTTCGTCATCAGAAAGCGCCTGGGTAGGGTCAGCCGCGGCAGCATCGTCATCGTCGTCGCTCTCCTCATCAATGGACTCGTCAGCCTCCTCGACGGGGAGCTTCATCTGCTTCTGGCCCTTCACCGCACCATCGTCCTCCTCATCGCTGTCACCCAGTCCAAAAGGCACGTCATCGTCCATGTCCAGCTGCTGGATGTAGCCAACGCAGTGCACAGTGGCGGAGCCCTTGGCGTGAAAAGTAACCTTCTGCTCAAAGTTGAAAATGAGATCCGTGGACACCTGCAGCAAGTTGCGCTGGGCATCCACTGTGCCGATAGCAAGGGACTTGCCGTCCACAGAGACGTAGAGAGTAGTGCGGCCGTTAGCGTTGAGAGGGAGGGACACAACAGAAAGGTGGAAGCCAAAGCCCTCGGGGATCTCGAGGTGGTGCTCCTTGTTAGGGGCGACGTGGAAAGCGTGGAACTGCTGCATGTTGTATGTGTTAGAATGCAGAAAAAAAAAGACAGTGTGTTTGTTCTGAAAAGCAAAATATAAGTGAGCGTTCTGAGATAACAATAGTAAATGTAAAAACAAAAAAGAAGTTGAGGTATCAGAAGGAAAAGTTCAATAAAGCAAAAGCACATGTACAGCACAGAGAGAAAATAGCAGAGAGGGTGCGCTAGTCTCTTTGCCAGTAAACGCACATGTACTTCTATGCGCATGCATAGAAGAAAGCCATGGACCCCAAAGCAAAAAGAAAAAGGGAAAAGGAGAAAAATACCACGATGCTCACTAGTCCCCCTTGCACATCTACATGACCATATTGCTCGTAAGGAAGGACCGCAAAACGATACTATCGTGGTTTCTGCTATTTGTTTTGATTTTGATGTTGATTTTGCTTTTTGTTTTATATATAAAACAGATGAGTAGCAACGCTTGAGTTTACGTAGGGTTTCCTAAAGTGTGAAGTGTGAACATAGAGAGATGCGCGATTTTAAAAAAGTTTGACCAGTGGGCCATCAGCATCGATTTTCCCCCACACCTGGTATCGCTCGTTCTCAGCGCGTAGTCCCTTTGCTTTCACACAGCGACACACCAACATACACAGTAACGCGCGCGCAGACACACTATCACCATACGCGGACTGAAACACACACACACATATTGCACCCTCGTCGTAGTAGTTTCTTTACTTTTTTTCTTCCTTTTCTTCATCTGTCTGTCCTTTTAACCAGGTGGATATCTTTAAGGAACCACACTTTAGAAAAAAAAAATGTGTTTGCAGTATTATTTTTCATTTTGTTATTTTATTTTATTTTTGCCGCTGCTGCTCCACATGACACAGAACTTTATCCATCGAGAAAAGAAGAAAATGTGTTTGGAGGTGATGAAGAAAGAGACGTTTGAGACAGTTGAGGCTCTTGAGCACATAAAAAAAGAGATTGAGCAAACTGGGGTTGATAGCAGCAAGAGAGAAAAAAAAATGATTACTCTTGCAGTCATGATCAACCTACTTTTTCAAATCTGTATATCCGGTGTATATTGCAGCCTTATCTCAGCCTCAAACTAAAAAAAGGGAAATGCATGTCGTGAATTCCAATATTTAAAAAGAGTTCATCCTACGCACTTCATCCTCATACCAAAATGCACTTCATTTCTGAGGTTTTACCTCTGTGTTTTTTTTTTTCCTTTTTTCTTAATATAAAAAGATATTGTGCTCACCAGCAAGGGGGTGTATATGCTCTTCCACTTTGCTGATACTTTCCTCACTCTTGCAGTAACAACAAAGAAAAAAAAAAGCAAACGGTTGGGTCCTGCAAGAAGGTTAACGAAGGCTCCCTCTTGGGGGGAGGAGGAGGGGGGGACAGTTCGCGCATTCCCCATTATTGGTGGCTTATGCCAATTATAGCTTCTTTTTTTAGTTATATTAGTAGCTTCTGATGCTTTCATGCCTGTTGTGTTTAACCGAAGAGAAGAGAAAAAAAAAAAGAGAGAGAGCCAAGATCGGTCCTATGAACCTTGCATATAGGAGAAGGAAAACAAGCGGGAGGCGGCTAAAGGGAATGGTCAGGGGGGGAGAATGCTCTAGTAGCGTCCACGGTTGCCACCACGACCACCACGGAAGCCACCACGGTCACCGCCGCGACCACCGCGGAACCCACCACGGTCACCGCCACGGCCGCCACGGAACCCACCACGGTCACCGCCACGGCCGCCACGGAACCCACCACGGTCACCGCCACGGCCGCCACGGAACCCACCGCGGTCACCACCACGGTCACCGCCACGACCACCACGGAAGCCACCACGGTCACCGCCGCGACCACCGCGGAACCCACCACGGTCACCGCCGCGACCACCGCGGAACCCGCCGCGGTTACCACCACGGCCGCCACGGAACCCACCGCGGCCGTCACCACGCTCGGTGCGCTGAAACTTCTGAGGCACCTCATCGTCGCTGCCGTCCTCATCGTCCTCATCATCATCCATCTCCTCATCGTCGTCCATCTCCTCGTCATCGTCCATCTCCTCGTCGCTACCGTCCATCTCTTCATCCTCCTCGGCGTCGCTGTCGTCCATGTCGGGAGCGGGGGCACCGCTGTTCTCCTCCTCGTCGGCATCACTGTCGTCCATCTCCTCGTCGTCGCTGTCGCCACCCTGAACAGGGGCCAGGTCGTCATCATCGCTGTCCTCTTCACCGGCCATCTGGATCGCATCATCATCATCGTCCTCCTCATCGTCATCGCTGCCGTCCATGCCGTCCATCATCATGTCATCGTTGCCGACCGGCTGCACGTAGCCAGTGACATGGATGGAGCCGGCGCCTTGAGCGACGAAAGACACGTTCTGAGCCTCAGTGAAGACCAAGTCTGTATTCATCTGAAAGACGCCGCGCTTGGGGTCGAGAGTGGCAATGGTGAACTGCTTACCCTCAAAGGAAACGATGAGGGAGACGGCGGCGGACGCGTTGGCAGGAACGGCGAGCTGAGTGATGCGGAGCGCGCACTCGGCGGGAATCTTGGGCTTGACCTGCTGCTTGCCCGCAGGGATCTCAAGACCGTAGAATCCTTCCATATTTCTTTTTCCTTGTGAACCGTTTAGAGAGAGTAGAGAAAAGGGGGGAGTAAGGAAGTCGCGTATAAATGACTGTTAGGGCACGATAGCGTAAGGGAAGTGAAAGCTAAGCTAGTTAGTTAAACTATATAGGCAGGGAGAAGATAGAAATATGAGAGAGGGAGAGAGAGAGAAGTACGCGCAACAAGTGAACATAGTTGCGATCAATCACGCATAAAAGTGTACTTTAAAAAAAAAAAAATGCCACACAAAGACTATACAGATGCAGTCAGAAGAAAAGTTTGTCCCATTCATTAAAAAACATTTCGTTCATCTCAACATATTTATTTATTTTTTGTTTTGGTTGCTTAGTTAATCGAAATAGTAGACAACGCTAGAAAAAAAAAAGGGTCAGGGAGCAGAAATACAAAACTGCCCATGTTGACATAGCGTCAAAGTCAATACACGCACACACCGCCTCTTTGCAAAAAGAAAAAAAACGCCTCAGCTCTAAGAGAAGTTCATGATGCCAACTACTTGGTCTTTTTAGGCCTTTTCTTCTGAGGTTGCACAGGCGCTGTCAACTCCTCGTCCTCCTCCTGATTCTCCTCGTCGTCATCAAAGTCATCAAATTCATCAGCGGAGTCGAAGTCAGCGCCGTCATCGTCGACCGCGCGCACGTACCCCGTGGCGTGAACGGAGCCCGTGCCCTCCACGATGAAGCTGACGTCCTGCGTAGCAGAGAACAGCATATCAGTGGAGAGATGATATAAGGCCTTCTTGGCATCGAGGGTGGCGAGCACAAATGTGGAGCCGTTCATCTGAACTTTCAGTGTAACAGGCCCTGATACGTTGGCGGGCAGCGCTACCTGTGTGATGCATAGGACACAGTCAGCAGGAATCTTGGCTTTTGTGGGCTTCGCCGCATGCACCTCAACGCCATAGAAACCTTCCATGATATTTGAGTGTGCGTGACAGGAATGTAAGTTGATGGAAGGATATACGTGAAACCACGTCAACACCACCCAGTATAGATGATCGGCGACAAAAAAAAAAAAGTACACCTATGAGTATAAGGGTAAAATCAAAAAGAGAAAAGAGAAGACAAATGTGTGCGGAAGTAAACACAGCCTAGATGTATCCATTCGTCAGCATTGTTACAACAAAAGCAAAAAGATACCGCACATAAAAAAATGTCAAATTGCGTCCAACTTGCACTTGTACTAGATGCATTTATTCATTGACCGTCTATAACTTTCTCACCAATCTTCTCCTCTCCACACACACACACACACACTATGTATCAAACTATAAGAGGATCGGCAGGGAGAGCATGCTCTATGCTTGGCAAGGACAAGAAAGTGGTGGGAGGCACCACAGCACTCCGAGAGAAAAGAAAAAATGAATAATACAATACTCTATGCGGCACGTCGCAGTACACTCAGCTAATCTATTCCTCTACCGAGGTGCCCAGGTGACGATAGAAAGACAGTTGGTGTGATGTGCCACCGCCACTCGAAGCCACTCTGGTCCTACTTCCACAAAGACGACCCCAGTGGGGAGGCTCTCGAGAGAATCCGTCTTCGGTAATGCATAAAGTGGATTCAACGAGGACACGCCAGGAGTGGTCGGAGATGTGGCAGCATCGTCGCCGCCTGCTGAAAGGTCCGAGCCCGCACGCTTCGACTTCTTGGCACCGCCAGGTGAAGCCTCCCCTTTCGCTCCTTTTATTTTCTGTGCTGATGACAAGATGGAGGACGCCACAGTGGTTTCCCCCGCTTCTTTCGCTTCGCTTGGCTCTGACTTCATCATCGGAAGTGGGGACGGCGCACCACCAACCACACGCGCCACGTGCAACGTGGAGTGCTCCGTGTACTGGGACAGCACACGGTCCAGCAACACCACGTTGTGCTCGCTGTCCACGCACACCATCCAGTGCTTACAATACGAGTTGCTCTCGACCTGGTTGGAAGTTGTCTGATACGCCGGCGGCCCATCAGCAATGCGCACTAGGTAGTTCGCAGTAGAGTGAACACGGTCACGGTACACCTGCGGCATCACGTACGGTGCTTCGTCCAGCTGATCACGCCTGAGACGTTTGCGCCTTGGTACATAAGGGTTGGAAGGCCGCACGCTCTCAACCCTCAACCGAAGAAGCTTGCGTCCTGCGGTGCTCACAAGAACGCCAATATCGGGGTCCGAAATGCTGGCAGAGCACAGCACCATCTCCATAAATCGGCGGGAGGGGAAGTCATCGATGACGGCTGCGCTGCCTGTAAACTTGATCAAGACGGAGCGTTGCTCATACGGGGTGGAAAGTAGGAGTGCACCCTCCTCCAAGGCAGCTAATGTGCGCGCCTCCGCCTGCCACGCACCCCTGCCAGCAGGAAGAGAAGAGGACGTGGCTCTAGCAACCTCACCAAACAGCGTAGTAGATGGTTGTTTCCTCCTGCCTGGCTCCCGCACCACCACAGCGGCAGCCTCTCGTGTAGAGACAGGAAAGAGCGCTGTCAAGCTGGAGATGGGAAAGTACACACCGGCACCAGACAAGCCCACTGCACGCACAATAGTCGATACACCCATTACATGATCCGCGATGCCTGTGCCCTGCAAGCCGCACACCAGCACGCCGTGCTCGTACGTCCCTACGCAAACAAACGGCCTCCCAGGAATCGTGGCCACGTCTAGCGGCACCATACCGCGTGGCAGCTGCAGAGACTGCACCAGTGCCAACCGCGCAGGAGCCACACTGTGATCTGCGTTAATGTGCTGGCTGCGCGCGGCGTGTAACGTCACTACACGCTCTTCGCAAGGCAGCGAGGCCACAAGCGTAGACTCATGCGTGGGCAGCCACACAACAGTGAAAGGAATTGAGTAAAGAAAGCACGACTGGGGCAGCTCTTTCCGTACTTGAGGCGAGTCCCAGGCACCAAACGACTTATGAGAGGACGCCGCCGCGCCAGTGCTCACGCCCTTCTCTTCCCCTTCCGTCCCAACGTCTGCTGCCGCTGAGACGGCCCTGGGAGCTGAGGAGCTCGCGTTACGCAGCACCACCCGCGACAGCACGGAAGGAGCGCGGACGTTGGCAAAGCGGTGGGATACCGATCTCTGCGCTCGGCGGTCGCTCGCAAAGGCTTCAATGGAGCCCAGCTGACCAACGACGATCTCTGCGCATGGAGGAGCAACTGTGAAAGCAGAGGTGCTGCTGTTGCTGTTGAGCACGACAGATGCGCTTGCAGGGGACGAGGGAGAAGCCGAAGAAGAAGATGAACCCTGTGGTTGGTAAGCAGGAGCCCAGAAGCACGTTGTCGCTGCGCCAGGCCCTGCTGGGCAGTAGCGCGGCTTGGAGAGTGGCAGTAGGGGGAGCGTGAGAGAATAGCCCATTGTGAGAACCAGGCACATACGCCGGGTGGGTGTGCTAGCAACAAATGGATCGCTTGACATGGCAGTGATGCGTGCTGCATGACGATACACACGCTTCGTCGTCCAGGCAGAAGATGATGGAGACGACGTGGTAGGCGACCGAGACTCGCTCTCGTCCTCGTCCTCTTCCTCTGCGCCTTCTTGCTTAATATCGGGAAGTATTCTACGAACTGGCGGCCAAGGCCACTCCAGTTCAAATTGATGAGTCAGCTCAGGCACTAGAACATCCTTGACCTTGCGGGAGTAGTAGTACTTCTTCTGAGACTCATCCGCCATGGTAAGCAAAAAAAATGAAAGAGCAAGCGCCAAGATGGTGTTTCCGTGTATACTAAAACAATAAAAGAGAAATGTTTTTTTTAAAAAAAAAAAAGAGAGAGACGTGAAAAAAGATAACACGAAAGATTTAAACTACTATCAAAAAACATCAGAAAATGTAAACGAGTGTAAGAAGAAAAAAAAGAAAAAAAAAAAGAACAAATGCAACTAACAGCATATATGTATGCTGATGTTCGTAATTTTGCTTCTATACTGAAAGAGGGCAGACCATATATGCGCAAGTTCATAAAAGTTGTTTAACTAACAACACAAACAACGACCGAAAAGAGAATATTTAAAAAAAGGGGGGAAAGATAGGCGACTGCGCCTCACAATGGCTTCTTTTGATGACAATCAGGCAATGAACGCATATATTTTTATTCTCCCTCTCTTCCTTCTTTCTCTCTCTTTCACAAGTCTATATTCATACAAGGCAAAGCCAACCTAGCAACACTTCCACCCCACGTTCAAAAAAAAAAAGTAAATTTATATATATAGATTCACACAAGCTCATAGCGTAGAAAAATCTATCTAATCGGGGGGGGGGGGCAGGGTACACGCATATCTAATAAAAATACAGTAAAAAAAATATCATCCCTGCGCTTTTCATATAAATGTATCCTCACAAACAACGCGTGTGTGCGGTTTCTCCACAAGAGAAAAAAAGAACGGTATGGAGTTCAGGTGGTTGACGTTCGACATGTCAAGAACACGATGTTGTAACACTTTGTTTCCCCTTCTCATCAGCGTCTGCGTGACCACGACTCTTTCAGTTGTTTTATCCTCTATAAGGAAAAAGCGGGCATTCTAGTATAAGTGCAGAGCGTATTTCAAAAAAAAAAAAAAACTTATTTGCTTTCATGTTGTCCCCCACACCCAAATATGGCTACCAGTGGAACTGTTTAGGGAGAGCAGGAACTCCCGGAATCGGCACTGGAACCGGCGCTGGCGCTGCAGCACCGCTTGAAAATCCATATGTAACAGTGGGTACAGGCACGGGCATCGGAACTGGAGTGGAGCTCCTGTACGACGGGCTGCTCGACGCTGCAGGGACTGGCACCGGTGCTGGGACACCTGAAGAACCACTTGAAGCACCAGCAGGTGAATACGGAGAGGCATAAGAACCGCCAGTCATATACGAGGGTGTGGGGACGGCCAGCACAGCAGGAGCCGGCACTGCGCTTGGCTGTGGTGGCAGTGGTGCTGCGCTTGCTGGCTTGGGTGCCCATGGCTGTGCTGCAGGGATTGGTATAGCGAGTGGCGTGTCGTGGCTGCCGCTGCTATTGTGTGTGTCGGCGTTGTGGGTGGACAGCACAACGTTTGGCACGGAAATGCGCATCGGTGTCGCCACTGGAACTGGAACTGGTGCAACTGGCGGTCTCGTTGCCGTGTAAGCATTAGATGATGAGGGAGGGACGCCGGGCACAGGGATAAGCCCACTCGTAGTGTTTGTCGCAGTATGGATTGTGGTGTACGCGCTAGAGCCAGTCGGGAGCTGCGGCACTGCGGGCGGTGGTCCCACAGTCGAGCGCACCGGCTGTGGGGTAGGTGTCTGCGGCACAGAAGATGAGCTAGCAGTCTGTTGTGGCGGCGTGGGGCCCACGTTTCGATGCGGAGACAACGTTGACGTCAGGACCGTAGAGGTGGCGCCACCACCGATGGAAGGCACAGCAGGGATGGCCGGCACAGGCACAGGCACCCCGACGCCGCTGCCACTCTGGTGTGGTGACAATGTTGGTGGCATTGGGCGATACTGTGGTGATGGTACACCCAACGCTAACGGACTGTCGCCGGTGGTCTTGTTGTTGATGCTGAGAGGCGTCACCCCGGCGACGGTGAGGGTCGAGGTGGAAAGCTGTGGGACTGCTATTGTTGAGATGCCCACACGCGAAGGGCTCAGAAGGGTTTGTGCCGGAACAGGGATCGTCCCACCAGCTGCGGTGGTTGCTGTTGTTGTCATGGGAGCCGAAGTACTCGGAGGAACGGTAGGCACAGGCACCGATGACGAAGAAAGAAGAACGGGAGCACTAGACGCCGCGGCAGAAGCGGCAGACCTCAGCCGGTCCACTGCCATCCTCTCCTGCTCCAGCTCCGCCCTCAGCTTCTGTATTGTCTCATCACGCTCCATCAGCAGCCGCTGTGCATCGGAGGCAGAACTCGACGTGGACATGAGGCGGTTCTCCTGCGCTCGCAGTGCGCTCTCTGCCCTGTCCTTCTCTTCCATGAGGGTGCTGTGACGAGCTCTAGCCGCACGCAGCTCTTCCTCACGCTCCGCGAGTGCGCGCTGTGCAGCAGCTAAGTTGGCCTCGTTGCGCGCTCGCTGCTCCTCGTACGTGACGCGCCACTCTTCAATAGACTTCTTCGCGTCCTCAGTTCCACGCCTTGCACGCGCCAGTTCCTCCTCGCGCTCGCCGAGCTCCCTAGAGAGGCGTTGCGAGTGCTCGTCCTTACTAAACTGCGTGCTGTTGGCCTCCTCACGCGCGGCGAGCAGTTGCCGTCGTGACTCCGCGAGTTGTTCCCGCGCTGACGCAATCTCTGCGTCCTTCGCTTGAAGCGAGGACATCTCCACTGCGCGGCGACGCTCAGAGGCTTGTACGTGCTCCTCCTGCAGTCTCTGCAGGCGTGCGCGAGCATCCTTCAGCTCTACCTCTAACTGCTCCTTGGCATCTGCGGCAGTCTGCAGCGTGCGCGCAAGCGCCGTCTTCACCTCCAGATCCTTCTCAAGCTGCTTGACGTGCTCAGTAGTGGACTCGCCGTTGCGCTGCGCGAGCTCGGCCTGCATGCGTGCAGCCGATAGCTCCTCTTCTGCTGCGCGAGCGCGGCGACGTGCCTGTGTGGCCTCCTCTGTCGCGTTGCGCAGCTCCAGCGCGTGGCGTTCCACAGTGCGCTTGGCTTCCTCCTTGAGGTCCCGCACCATTGACTGCGCCGCCGCCTCGCTCGCCTCCCTACCATTTCTTCTAACGCGCTCCAACTCCTCTGCGTGCTCCTCATTGGAGTCACGCAAAGCGTTGCGCAAAGACGCTGCTTCAGTGCGCAGGTCCGCCACCTCACGCCCCACCTGCTTGCTTCCTGACTGAGCTTCTGCCTGGAGCGCCTGGAGAGTCTTGTCCTGCAGTTCCGCCCTCTCGTCAGCTTCGCGAAGGCGGCGCTCTAGTCGCTTCTTTGACTCCTCAAGTTCCTCCTTAGCCGCCTTCAGTGCACGACACTCTTCTCGTAGTCGTGTTGCCTCAGGACTGTTTGACCCCAGTGGGTCGGTGCTAGCGGCAGTTGCGAGAGCGGCCTTTGTCTTGAGCTCCTGCAGCTGTCTGTTCAATTCAGCGGAGTGTCTTTCATGCTCCTCCACCTGCACCTGGAGAGATCGCGTCTGAGCGGCATGAGTGACCTTGAGCTCCTCCACCCGCCTCTCCTGTTCAAACCGTACGCGGTCGCGTTCCTCGGCAAAGCGCCGCTGCGTCTCGCGTTTATCGTCTTCGTATAGCTGCTGAAGGCGTTCTATGGATGTGCGATGTGCCTCGGACAGCGTAGCAGCCGCATCCCGTCCTCCGACACCTCCGCCACCATGCTTCTGTTGCTCACGTAGTTGCTCTACTTCGCTAAGCACACGAGCCACTTGTGCTCTCGCATCCGTCAGCTGCTCTTCACTCCGTGCCGCCCTCTCTTGGTCCTGGCGCAGCTGCAGCTGCAACGCGCTCAGCTCCGTCGTCCGCTCCAGTGCGGCCTTTTGAAACCGTTCACTCCACTCCGCATCTCTCCTGATGAGTTCCTGACGATGAGCGGCCTCGTGCCGCTCTGACTCTGTCTTGAGGTCACTGAGCATACGGTTATGCATGCGCTCTAGCGTGCGTTCCATCACCTGGGCAGCGTCACCCCCCTCCTTTACGGCCTGCGCTCTAAGTGCGGCCTCTTCCTTGATGCGCTGCAGATCACGCTCGTGCTGAAGCTCCCGCCGACGATCCTCGTCTTCGATACGTCTCTCGCGCTCACGCCCTGCCTCCGCCGCCTGCGCCGCCTTCCACTCCTCCAGCTCTTTTTCCTTCTTGAGGAGCTCCTGTTGTTGTTGGTGCACCCGCTGTGCCCGCTGCTCCTCCACTTCACGAGCTATTTCCAGCAGCCTCGCACGCTCCTCTGCGTCAGCGCGCTGCCTGTCAGTCGCTTCCCAGGCCCGATCACGCGCCACGGCTTCACTGCGCACTCTCTGATATTCACACCGTAGATCCAGCTCCCTACGTAGCAAGGCTGCCTCGATCCCGGCAGTGCTTCCACTGCCGCCGAGACCGCTGCCTGACGGTCGCACAGCGGAAAACAAGAAAGGTGATGCCAGTGAGGAAGAAGAGATGGTATAGCCGTATGCGGAGTGGCCATATGGGCTGCATCCTCGTTCTATAGGCGGCATGGCTGCGTTGAAGGTGGCCGCGGAGCGCGCGCGTAATGCCATAAAGTCAGACATACGTTGTTGATGTTAAAGCCTCAAAAATATATGTGTGTGTGTATGACTAAAGCTCTCAGTAAAGCACTTTTATTGCCTTCTGCTACTCCTCTTCCGTTTTGTTGCTGTTGCCAACTGATATATTCTACTGTTTTCTTTCTAAAAATTATATAAAGATGTGGTGCGCTAGCGTGAAAGAAAATAATAATAAAAACGCCCCTGTGCGTGTATCCTTGATCGATTACCAACTCACCGAGAGAGAGAGAGAGAGAAAGAGAGATACAGCTCTCTGTGGAGAAGAAGGGGAGGTCGATACAGTTCTTCTCACCCTATAATTGCTATTTTTCTTTTTATTCTTCTCTCACTCTATGAATAATGCGCTTAAAACTGTATTAAAAAAGAAAAATCATCAAAGTAAAACAAAAGTGGGAAAGCAGTTGTATATAACATCTGTCAGTGATATGAGCATAGCAGTGAGTGAATGTTTCCTTTTTTTTAGATGTCCCATTTTTAGGTGGAAACCAGACACAAGACGCGCTGCTTCTTCTCTTTCGAGAGAAGACAATAATAGTATAGCCATCATAAAGTGGAAGAGGATCATAGCCTCCTCTCTCTTTTTTTTTTTCCCCCTACTCTACCGCCTTCGCCGTTGCTCATGTGTAACTTGTTCAGTTGAGAATTGCAGCGGATGAAAAGAAAGCCATTTATAACCGTAAGCAATGCGGCAAATGCGCCAGATAAACATATACATATACATATACAAAAGTGTGAGTGTAGTGCACAGGGCAATTCAAGAAGGTGCCCATATTTGTTTGACATCCACTTTGTTGAAAGTAAAAAAAAAAAAAAAAAAAAAACCAGGATACTCCTTCTTCTCACAATCCTAGCAGCAGCACACGAACGCATATATACGCAAACATGTACGAACGCAAACACCATAAAGAAGTGGGTAAGAAACATATGCGAAGAAACCCCATATCTATCTAAGTATGTATATATATATATTGAAGAACGTGAACAGTGTAATTTTGATCGTATATATATACGCACACTCAATACAAGTGAGAAAAGGCTTATACTCCTTGCATCTCCCACCAACTATAACAACAACAACAACAGAAAAAAAAAAAAGCGTTCACCTAGCGAGTGCGCATCCGCTTCCTTCCTCTCCTCTCATATCATTATCAGTGTCGAGATGCGGAGGCGCGTGCGGCGAGCACGCGGTCCATTGTCGGCGCTAGAGCAGCGTCTCTTGCCTCGTCTAACCGTGTCGCTACAGCGCGAGCCGCCTCAAAAATGTTTTCCACTGCGTGCGCAACCGACGTATCCACATAGGCCGGCAACAGTAGCCGCTCCGCCTCCGCCTCCAGTTCCTCCACGTGCTCCGCGTGGTCCTTGCAAGAGGCATTCAGGCGTGAGAGCCACGACTGCTGTGCGACGAGCAGCTGCAGCCCGACTTCATTCAGGATGCTGGCATACGTGCCGTAGTCAAAGTTCATCCAGGCGCTGTACGGGGTCGAGAGTAGCACCTCATCCCACGTATCCAGCAGTACCCACAGTGCCGAGTGTTGCGTTGGGTCATGTGGGCGTACCTCAGGCGCGACATCCGCCCGCCAGGCCGCCAGTCGGAACTGCCACGGCGTCGTCGGCATGGATGGGGGCGGAGCCGTCCCTGGTATCCACTTCACAGCAGTGTTGCCACCACTGGTGAAGCTGCTGCCACTGACATCGCCACCTTTTGCTGCGCTAGCACACGACAATGGCGAGGCATAGCTCTCATCCTCTTTCTTACTAGCGTGATTACAGCTAGCACTTTCAATTCGGCCGCTGCTGCTGTTCGCACCGGCATGTCGGCGGTGAGTGCTGTTGTTCGTGCTGGATGTGGTCTGGCTTACGGTGCTGTTGGTTGCGTAGCGATGTCCTCGGCGTTGCTGCTGCGGCTGATACTGTGACGAGCTACGAGATGATGATAGGTGACGTCGCAGTGGCTCAGCAAACCTCGCCGTCTCTCTGCGCACACTCGTGTGGTGTGTCGCCAAGTCCGATGGCATCAAATCTGGTGGAACATCAGAGGCCAAGAAGGGATGAGATGCCGCTGTTATGCCACCGACACCGCTGACAGGCGAGGATGGCTTTCCCTTCTCGCTGTCAGATGCCAAGGAACCTTCCCCACCAGCGGCAGTAACACCTAAGGCATCTCCAGACAGCGCAGAGACAATAGTGGGAGAGTGATATGCGTCCTCTTCAGCAAGCTCCTCGGGATCCACGCCGGGCATCACCGCCGTCACGAATGCACTGCCCTCCCCTCTTCTTTGCTGCCACTTGCGTATATACGTGCAGGCGCGCTGCGCCACCTGGTGGGTCGCCACCACATTTCCTGATGAGGGAGGAGGAAAAACCTCCTCCATCGTCAGCAGCACCGTGTTGCCCTCACCACCGCCCGCGCCGCCCCGCATGTGCGATGAGCATCTTCCAAAAGGGGTAAAAACAAATGCGTCTAAGTCCATGTCACTGCCCGCAGCACTGCCCTCTGCTTTATCAACAGCAACAGCAGCAGGAGCGGCAGCACTAGTGTTTCTGCTCTCTTCTGCGTGCTGACGCAGCCGCGCCATGCCTCGGACTTGATCCTCGCACAGCGCCGCCCTCAGGCTCGTAACGAAGTTTCTAAATGACTGCCCTGAGTGCACAGAGAGCAAGTGCAGGTCACCCGTAGAGTGAAGCAGGTGGCGTAGGTACGCAAACGGAACCTGCTCTGTCGGCGGTCGAGTTTCAGCTATCCCGCCCAGCAGCTCTTCGCACCTCTCCTGCCACCGCGCTACCTGTGTCGCAATCGTCTCCTTCAGAAGAGGAAACGAAGCCACCACAAACGCGATAAAGAAGTTGATAATCTCCGTATTGAGCTGTGAGATGGCCACCACGAGCCGACGCTCAAGGGCCCCTCGCTGCTCCAGAAGCCTCGCAAGACGTCTGTGAAAGGTTGGATCTGCCGCGTTGGAGGCGCGAGCTCGGGCCCCCCGACGTGCCTCTGTGTCCTCCAACATAGTCGTAAAAGCAGCAGTAGGTGCCGCACATTGCATTGAAGGACTCCCGCTCGATGCCTTCGCTCCTGATCCACTGCCGCTCATGCACTTCCCACTGCCACTACCGCTCGTTGCGTCAAGACCGCACCACAGCGAAGACGCCGTAGAGCACCCACCGCCCTCCTCCTCACTACCGTTGCTCGTGTACAACCCGATGAACGCCGCGAGGTCCGGCTGTGCCTCACAGTATCGTCTCAAGCGCTGCGCGTGCTCCGTGTGCACGGCGGATATGTGTGCCTTCAACAAGGTGAGAGTCTGCTCCAGTCGGCTGTCGACGTACAAGGAGTAGAATTGCTCGATCGTATCGCGGAGCCGCGTGTATGCAGCTGCTAGAGATGAGGAAAAAGCAACGTCCAGCTCGCGCGGCTCTGACCGCAACACCACCATGACACGCAGATCCCTCAGAAATATCTCGACGAGCGAGGTGAAGGTCTCATGCATCGCGTTATGCATGGCGAGTGCGCTCACATGTGGTGAGGCAATCGTTTTGTGGGCGTGAATGCCCGCGCCAATCTGCTCCAGCTTTTTCTCCGTGGCAGCAAGACGCCTGCTGCACTTGGCGGCCTTCGCTCGGCTGTGCTGGCCGGCCTCGGGTAACAGCGGAAGCAGCTGCGCGCACCACGTCAAGAGCGACAGCGCTGCCTCTGAGACAATAAAAAGTAAAGAGTTGATCTCAAAGTGATTGCATAAGATAGCAAACTGGTGCGCTCCGCTCGTGTACCACGTGTCGCCAAGCGCGTTGTACAGCACAAGACGGGTGAGATCAGCCTCGGTGAACTTGCTGTGTCGCGATTCCATAAATCGAGGCCCGTACATTTCAGCACAGTAGCGATCCGTTGCCGCCGTCAAGGACAGTGATCCACCTTGACAACTAGATTGTGTGCCACAACGAGCAAAAGAAGGCAACGAAGAAGGCACATCTGCCGCAATTGTGGCGCTAGCGGTCGTCAGTGTCATGGTAGCATCCGTGGTGTAGTCCATCGTTTCATTCGTCGCTGCTGCTGCTAGAGTAGCACCGCCGCCACCACGTGGAGAAGCTTGGAGGCCCATGCCTGTCATTGGGGGAGAGGTCGCCCATATTGGCGAAGAATTCTCCGCGTACCCGCTGTGATTCGCGCAGAGTGGAATGGGTGAGAAACTCGGTACTGAAAGAGAAAGCCGATTGCATGCACGGCCACACCCCTGTTGTTGCTGCTGCTGCTGAGGTTGATGGTACTGGTTTGGTGGAGGTAGAGGTGGTTGAAGCATAACAGGCGGCACGATCACCTCCTCCATCTCCGTCCCATCTGTCCTGCGCTTGCGAAGAATGCTATGCTTCCTTCCTGGAGGCGTCTGCGAGGAAGTCACCACAAGAGAGCCGTGGGACGACAAGTTTGGCGTGACGTGCCCACCACGAGACGCAGAGGCAACGCCAATACCCCCGTCTCCTGCCGGCGCTGGCGTGCCCGTTGACGACTGTTGCGCGGTCACATGTGCGTACAGTGCATGCAGATAGTCCCGCGTAACGGCGCACGCGCTCGTGCTGAAAGGTAAGATCTGCCAAGGCTTCAAGGACACACCATAGAGCTCTAGCACCTGCGCATGGAAACGGCTGACGAGACTTTTGATGGAGTGACAAACAGGTGGCAACTGCACCACCGGTGAAGAACAAGTAGAAGCAGAAAGGCACGGGGAGCCTGCGTAACTGCCAGGTTCAGAATCGCGGTAGATCATTTCAATACCAGTTAACACAAACACGACTTGACCCGCCATCACGCGCCGCAGCTCGGGGAGAAAGGCAGGCGTGCCTCGAGCGCCTGGCAAAGCACTGAACTCCGCAGGGCTCCCGCCAATGTTCGGTGAAGAGTCGCCATCCTCAACAAGGCTGCAGCGAGCCGTGGAGATGCCATTCGTCATTGTCGCGCCTGCCCCAGCCCCAAGAGAAATGGACGACATAGCCAGCTCGTCTGGAGCGGCAATGAAGGCAGGTGTTGATGGGGCTGCCTGGGAGGGTTCCTGTGACATGAAAGCGCCAAATATCAACGAAAGAGACTCCTCCAGGGCGGGACGCCCGACATCGGTACACGGTAGTGCAAAGATCACAACATCACTCAGAAGAGAGATAGGAACCTGTGGGCGGGTGGAGCGAGAGGTGTAGACTACGCAGTTCCTGCTCTCCTGCAGCACCCACGAGAGCTTCGCAGCTGGTGCAGCAGCGGCGCCAGAGATGGCGTCCGCAAAGCTAGTAGTAAAGGACGTAGGAGAAGAGTTCAAGCCTTTCAGAGGAGTCCTGCGAGATGCACTACAGCCAATAGGGTTCGTGCCCGTCGTGCTCGCTGCTCGTGTTGAGGGAACAGTAGAAGTGGACTCCTGAACTCCTGCGTCCGTGCCGGAATCACCACCGTGCGGCTTGGCGACTTGCTGAGGCGGGAATGGTCCGAGGGACCCTGTGAGCGTGGCAGATCCATATTTCAGTTGGTCGGTGCCAGCGGTGACGTTGCAGGTGGCAGTGGGTGCGGGGAGGGACGAGCTTAGTGGAGACGGAGGGATGAGCGGGAAGTGCATGCGGACAGCATCGCTGTTGCGCACGAGGTCCGCAATAGTTATCTCAAACGCACTGACCGAGCGCCGGCGTGGGCGAGTCGTACTGACGCCAATCTCTGGAAGTACGCCCCCGCCACCCGCCGTACTCACAGAACTCAAGTTTGGCGAGCCCGAAGGCGTCAGCGCCCGTTCCAGATCAGCTGGGGAGGACACCGTTACTTGTCGAAACGACGTTGGACGCGAGAAGCGCACAGGACCTCCGGATGTCCTTCCAGAGCCATCCTCTAGCGCAGGGACTCCAAGCGTGCCGCTCTGCCCACGATGGAGCAGCAGTGGCGGGCTGGTACTGTTGCGTCGCTGAGAACCCCCTGGAGGAGGCGTCCCAGCATCTCCTCGCATGCGTAACATGTCCACCTCCTCCTTGTCTGCCAACTCTGGCGCTGATTGTCTAGCGGTCTGGCCAGAGTAGGTTTGTGCTGAGCCAGCGATAGTTCTGCTCAAGGGGTGTGGCCGCTGCTGAGTAGGAGAAGTGCCGCCTCCTACTGGAGGTGGCGTCGTCGTTTTGATGGGCGGCAACAGCAACGGTGGCTCCAGGGCCCTGCCTGTTGTGCTGCTGTCCTTGCTCATTACGCCAGTACGAGCGCCATTGGCAGGTGCTGCAGTACGCACGTACACGGAAGGCATTCTATATGAGTTGAAGTGCGCATCCGCTGGTGGCGTGCATCCGCCACCCCCGCCCAGAGGTTTCCCGCCTGTTGCGGCAGTAGCACGCTGCGAGTGAGGACCGCGAGGAGGGGGGAGGGGGTAGTGCTGACTGCTGGTGTTAGCGCTGTAGTTGCCAAGGCCGCTATCAAGACGCTTGTTAGGCGAGGAACGCGACTGGAGTAGTTGACGACCGTTGCTAGGCCGCTTAGGCTGTGACGGTTGGTGTTGCTGCGGTGGAGGGGTATCAACAAAATTGGTCGTCTGTCCTTGAGTGTCACCGGGTGCTGCCGACAGCAGTGGTGTATGAAGCAATTCGCCATCTACGAGCATCTGAAGGAGAAGATGACGTGTGTCGCGGTTTGGGGCGGCAAATTTGGGAGAACCCATCGGACTTGCGCTGATGCCTTTCCCCAACCCCGCACTCCAGATCCCTCGGTTATAGTACGCGCTACTCGTCGGACCGTTGTTGTTGTTGTTGTTGCTGTTGAGGCCACTGATAGACGAAAGAGGGGCTTCCGTGAAGGAGGTGTCAGTGTTCTGTGCAGTCGACTGATCCGCCACAACATCGTTGCTATTCAGCAAAAACTGAACAAGAGCGCTACGTGACTCGCCGTCAGGCCCGGACACCATCACACGCGGCGCGCACATGGCTGGTCCTCCTCGCTGCGACCGCGCCCGCTGCAACACCGTGAGGTCGTCCGCAAGACCGCCGAGAGCGGAGCGCAGTTCAATCGTGTGCTCAGTGCATGGACTCAAGAGTGCGCGTAAGTGCGAGGTCAGAGAAACCAACTGGCTGATGGCTTCATCCTCAATGCCCACTACCGCGTCATCAACGGAGCCTGTGGAAGCCAAGGAAGTGGGAGAGAAGGAGGCAGAACGCAGAAGCGGCAGCTCCTGTGGAAGATCCTCAGCCATAATGCCCAAGAAAGAGAGAGAGAAAGAGAGAAAGAGAGCCTTAAAATAGTAGATAAAGATGAGCAGGAGCAGGTAAAGAGGCAAAGTACACAATGATAGAGGGCACTTATGGAGCTACCGGGGTGATCAAAGTGTCTGTGCCGATGATGGGTGCCTGTGTCTCCGTATAAATATGCACACAACAAAAAAAAAAACAAAAAAAAAGAAGAGGAAGGTGTATAAAGCACCGATGTTATTCAATATATATGTGTAAGGGGGAGAACTCAATAAGCTCCAGCTAAATAGTACCTATATTAAATATATATATATATATATATATATGTAACAAAAAGAAAAGAAAAGCGTCTCCTCTAAGTGAGGAAACAAAAATAAAAAAAACCCGCTATTTAGTGGTGAATGTAGTGTCAACTTCTTCTTCCTTCCCTTAAAACAACAAAAAAAAAAAAAAAAATTGGGTTCACACGTATAATGTTCGTGCGTTGTGTATAGATGTACGGAAACAACTAATAATTTGGGAAAGTGGTTAAAGTAGTTGTGCGCCAAATACAATAAAGAAAGATAAAATGGAGAGAAAAAAAAAAGATGATTTTTGCTTTAATTATTATATATATATTTTTTTTAATAAAGGCAATCTAACGCATCTTCCAGGTGAGCAAGCGAGAAAACATATGTATCGTATATGCGAAGAACAAGAAGAGCTACTCCTCGTATGTATGTGCTCGCAAATAAGGCACCATTGTGCACTTTCATTACCCGTTGCTATCATAATTTTTTTTTTATTGTTGTTATTACCATTATTAACCATTTACTTTTTAGATACGAAAAAAGCAGCGTACTTAGGCAACAAAAAAAGGGGGAAAAAAAAGAAATGAGTGAGTCTACCAGTGCCAAAAATCGTCCATTCCACACAAACACAAAGGCATGGCTCACGTTTATGTTTTAGTTTAAGAGGACAATATATAGAACGACCTATATATATATATAAAGAAACGTTTCAAGTACACGATGCTCACTTACATTTTATCTTCTTTCTTCTTTCTACGCGTAGTACGACGGCGCGGTCAATAAGGAAGACATCGCGTCAATTTGCGCTGGAGTGAAGTGCGGCTTAAACTCAACCTCCCACCCCTCACGATGCGAGCGCCACCACTCCTCAAAAGTTCGCTTCACCGCCCTGCTCGCTTCGGTCGCTCCCTCCCAAGAGTAGGGCACGAGCTTCTCCATCAGTTTGGGCCCATACACTGGGACCGTCCCAGGGTCTGCCAGCAGTATCGAACACAGCGCTAGAAGCAACGCGGTCTTGCGCCGACGACGGGCACTCGCAAGCTCCCCAGCAGCCGCCTCCGTCAACAGTGCCCCTGCTGCTGTTGCGAGAGCTGCAGTGTTTGCGTCCACTGATGCAGCAGGCAGCGGTGGAGGTGGGGGCGATGGAGTCTCCGTGGTGGCAGTAGATAGAAGGCAGAGCTCCTTTTCATAGATGCGCACAAGGGCGTGCGTCTGCTCCACAGAAGCTACCTTTGCCAGCACCGAGAAGAGCAGCTTCCCTTCGCTACGCAGCCGGCCGTCCCCGTGCTCCATAGAGGCCAACGCGGCCTCGGCAACTCGAGTCATCATCGCAAACTTCCCAATACGGTGTAGATTGCAGAAGATCAGCAAACGTAGCATCTGCGTCAGCGCCACCTTTGCTCGTCGGCTCGTGCCAAAGGTCAGACGGTTTTGCAGGATATCACTCACGCAGCCCACGACCTCCTGGACGACCGGCTTTGGTAGGCGCGTGAAGGCAAAAGAGTACATAGTGGAGGTGACGATGTCAGCGAGATCGTCTACCTCGGGAAGAACGATGTCGAGCGCACGGGCAAGAAACATAACCACCTCCAGCGCATGACGCGCAAGCAGCAGCGACGGAGGGTTGTACCAGCACAGGGCGATTGTCTTGATCGTGTTCAGTGTTGATTGCGGGAGTGTCTGCTGCTGCTGCTGCTGCTTAGCCGGTGATATAGTGAGTGGTGGAGGGAACAGCGACGGTGGTGACGCCGTCACCATGGAGGCGTTGGCGCCGTGCGACTGAAGTAAAGGCGTGGGCTGTGGGGTTGTTTCAGGGGCTACGAGATGTGGTGGTTGAGGTGCGGAGGGCATGGCGCATAACGCGGGTGTCGCACTCCACGGCGCGTAAGCTCCAAGACGGAGAGGAATGTTATGGTGATGCTGCGTATCTATTCCGCCTCCCCCCGAAGCGGTATAACCAGTGAACGCAGATGCTGCCGCAGCGCCTGTGGCAGAGCCGCTGGCCGCCAGTTCATCGGTGTCACTCGTTGTGGCGCTATCCAGGCGGTTGGTAGCCGCCGCCACGTCTACGTTCGTCGTGCCTGTTGTAAGGACCCCGGCCGCAGCCGCCGTGCCGGTGATGTTGGCACCATTACCGCTCTTTAGCTGCTGCTGCTGCTGCTGCTGCCTATGTGACCCCCCTTCCTCACTGCTTGCCTGCTGTGCCTGTGTGGGTTGCGCAACTTCACAGATGATAGCGTTACTGCCCTCAAACGTAACGTAGTTGAGCATCCCTACAGCGAGAGACGCAACCCGCGATATGTTGTCACTGCAAGCCGCGATCACCGCACTGTCCGTCAAGCTCATCCGCATGAGCTGCCGGACGACACTAGCCGCAAAGCGCCTGCACTGAGTCGTCGAACTCATAAAAAAGACACGTTGGTTGCGGTCAATCTCACGCGTCAAGCGAGGCAGCAAAGCCCCATTGATCTCGAACGACCACGCGTAAAGTAGTTGTAATATGAGAGCAAGCACACGACTTTTTTCCTGAGAAGAAGCAGATGACAAGCCGGTTGGACTCGATGTAGTGGTGAAGGTGGTGGTGATGGTAGTGCCCTTCTTCTCGTCACTCCCGCTTCCTGAGATACTACCGGATGCACCACCAGTACCAAGGGCAGCAAAGAGTTCTGCATACAGCTGCCACGCTTCATCCGCTGTCACATGCGGTGCCAGAGAAGAGCAAGCTACCACGCTCACCCGCACCACCTCGTGCGCTACATGAACACTGCAAGTGTGCAATATTGAAGAAAAACACGCCTGCAGGGCAGTCGCACGCAGTTCAGCAGCCTCCACCTCGCCCAGTGCATCTTTGCCAGCTTCAGGGCCTGCGCTGTCATCAGTGCCACTGGTACTAATAAGAAGTCGATCACGACGCGTCACTGCAACGAGCGCCACACACATCTCCAGCAAAGCGCTGAAAAGACCGCGAGAGCTCTCTCGACTCTCCGCATCCACACGAGCGCTCAGTGCCTGCACCTCTGCCAGCTGAGCCGCTATCACAGCAGTATAGAGCTTCACACACGCCTTCGCGCCTAGAGCTAGACCAAGCACCTCCCATAGCGCTATCGGTCTATCCCCACCCGACCCACCGCTCGCGGTATTGTTGTCGCCCGCACCGCTATCATCCCCGCGGAGAAGTTCCTCACGATGCTGCAAGGTCACCCACGCCCACGTGTCCTTCAGTGTTCCATTATCCAGCGCGCCACATCCCGCCGCATGGCGCAGCATCGACACAAACTCTGCGCGTGACGCCGGCGCTTGTGCAACACCTGGTGTGTTGAGGCAGCAAGAAGAAAAAGATGCAGCAGCAGCGTCAGTGTGGGTGTAGCGGTGACGGCGTACGCGTTCCTCCTCGGCTAGCTCTACTGGAAAGTCATCCTCAAAATGCAGCGCGTTCTCATCCGTGGTCGTCCGGACAACGATACTACGTGCGATGAACATCTGGCACGTGTGTGCAAGTCTAGCGTGTGGGTACAACGACATGATCTGCCCGTGGCGACGCTTGAAAAACTGAATCTGCTTTTGTCGTGCCTCGCTCCCGCCATCAGGCAGCAACTGGGTGTCCATAGGCCCAGTGCGCATCAGTACATCTCGCTCCATGCTGCTACTGGATAACGTCGCGGAGACGACTGGCCCAAGAGCCGTAAGCAGCGCCTCAATGGCAAGCTGCTGAAGCCGAACAAACGGTTTCATGGACATCCTCATTAGTGCTTGCACAAGGCGTGTCGATGGCATAGACTGGCCAGGAGGGCTATAGAGCGCAAGCGCAACCCGCATACACGACACGGCCCGCATCGGCGAACTACGGCTGAGCTGCTGGGCAGTAATAAAGAGTTCCTCAGCCACCACAGTAGCCTGTGTGGAGCTGAGCGAAGGAAGAGCAAGCACCTGCACCTGACGATGCGCGCGCTTGATAGTGGTTTTTGCCAAGCGGGAGACGAGAGCGTCAGGATAATATAGCAGCAGCCGCACTATCTGCAGCATACTGCGTGGTGCGTGCTGACACTCCATCCCGTTTAAGAAAAAGACCTGGAGCGCAAGGCCGCATGTGAGACACTCACGTGGCTGGTTCGCACTCGCAGATTCAGTTGTGGTGGCTGCGCTAGTGGGCAAGTCCCCTCCGCTGCTTATCTCGTTCATCGCCGCAGCCATGCCTTCTTCTTCCTCTTCATCCTCCTCCCCGTTATCAAAATCAGTCATGTCCTCCTCCACGCCCGCAAGCTCAAGCGCCATCTCACCAGTTGGCTCTTCCTCTCCTTCGGCTCTAGTGCCCGCTGCTGCACCGGTAGCAGCAGCAAAGGACATCTGAGAAGTGGTGGGCCCGACGCTCATGTCCTGAAGTGCCTTCAAGAAACTAAGAGCCTCTTCAGAACATGCAGTATAGCTGCTGCCAGAACAACAAGGAGTGGCACCATGCATCGCACCCATGCCGCTCTCGCCTGCAACAGTCAACCCTGCAGGCACCGAGCGCCTATCCAGCCAGAGCACCGCAAGTGTTGTCAGAGCACGTGTGTGCGCCAGCGCCAGCAAGTGGCGCAGCCGCGGATGTATAAAAGAAATGCGTGAGGCAAGTGTAGAGAAGGCCATATGGGCGATGTTACTATGCGTAGAAAAGGCAAGTACGTGCATAATGTTCATCAGCGTCTCCGCCCGAACTCTTGACCCGCGCACAGGGAGCTGCCTCCAGTGGCTCATATGCAGCTGCGCCGCCTTGTAGGCCCAGTAGGTGGCGGGAAAGAGATCCACATGGGAACGGGGTTCACAAAAGTTACCCTCAAAAACGCGTGGCCCAGCCTCGCGCGGGAGGTGCGATGTGCCTTCCTCGCAGCCCCGGCCCGAGCCATTTAACTGAAGTAATAGACAGAGAGTCAGCTCAAGACCGCGCGCATCTCCTGCACGTTCCGCGCGGCTCCCACGCAGTGCACCACTGTGCCGCGGCTGCGCGTGTCGAGTAAGAACTGAAGTATCTATAACGCTGTCCACCTGAGGACCAAAAATACCGTGCAGCTCATCCCCTCCACGTGAGAAGCGGCCTAGCATATGAGAAAGCACAAAGTCGAAGAGCTCATCATGGCTGTAGCGAGGGCCGGTGCGGCCAGATGGAAGGGGGATGCGAAGTGTGCTCCTCAGAGCTCCTTTGTCCTGCCACGGACAGAACGTCACCTGCAGCTTCTCTTCGGTGACACTGCCGTCATGAAGCACGGCGGGTATAGACACGTCGTCCACCATCACTACTTCCCCCTCCTCTGCGCTGCTGCTGCCCATGTTCTGTTGCAAGTAGAAACGACGGTTGATCATGCAGATGCTCAGCAGCCACGATGCGATACCGCACAATACACTGTGTGGTGTAAAGGGCTCCGCGCTTTCACTGGCAACATCCTCCTCTCCCTTCAACGCTACACACGTAGAAGTAGCAGCTGCAGCAGTCGCCTCCTCCTCCTCCTCTCTGTCCTTCGTCTGCCCGCCTTCTGTCATTGCCCTTTTTGTGTTCCCAAGAGTTGAAGGCACCAAATCCCGAAGCCCGCCAGGACCGCGGTGCGCGCGTACCGATGTGATGTGCTGAACCGCGTAAATAACATCCTCCACACAATCATCGCAAAGATCTAGCAGGAATGCCGTGTGCTCCTCCGTGGGTTTGTCCCAGACCAGCTCCACATCAGTGGCTCGACAGAAACCAAGGGCACGTCCACGTCGCTCTCGTGCCGCAGAGACAGCTAGCACACCAGCTGCATTCGTAGTCCCTTGTGCAGACTGCGTCCTTGTGATAACAGCAGTAGCAACAGTGTTATCACCATTGCCATCATCGCTGTGATGCTTACTGCTGCCGCTTCTGACAGGCCGCACCTCCGTGCATCGCCAGTCAAGCAGCGCCTTGTGAAGAGCAGCATAGACTGCTGCTGCGTCTGCCAGGCGTGATGCGCTGGTGATGTGCGAGGAAAGTTTGTATATGCACTTTGCCACCACAGCGGCGTCTGGGAACATCTCCCGCCCCGCACCCAGCACGCATGCGCACAGCAACTGTGTCGCCCGCTTACACGCAGCGTCGGTGTTGCTGTTGGACTGAAGAAGCACTGGTATCGCCACGCGCTTCGCCAGCTGCATAACACGCGCTGGAGCACGTACGCCAATGATTGACACTAGATAAGTGCCAGCAAGCGGACTGTCCTGCTGCTCTGCATCGCGTAAAACAACATCCGCAGCTCGCTCAAACGCATCAGCAGAAAGTCCTGTCAGGAGTAAGTAGCGAATATTAGAAAAGAATGTCGATTGCAACTCATTGGACTTGCAGTGCGCGCAAAGCTCCAGGCAGTGCTTGAAAAACGTCCCTGCTACCTCCAGCTCTCCTTCTTCACCGAGTAGCTCACGCAGAGAGAGTGCAGAGGACACGGTGAAGAGAAATTGAGCGACGCTGTGACTCAACGCCACCGCACTCGCACTCATCCATGTCACAACCACTGGAATGATGCGCGCCACGTACGCGGTGAAGTCCATGTACGTCGCATCACACGCGAGGAAAGCATAGATAGTGCGGTTCAGAAGGTGTAGGGCGGAGGCACGCTGATCATCGACGTGTGTAGGGCTGTTGAGGCCAGCGTCTGTGTACTTGACCAGCTCAGGCAGCATAAGGCGCGGTGAGAGGGAAACAAGGAGGCCCACGACACGAGCAGAGTCGCTCCAGCGAAAGTGCATGGCAGGGAGCAAGGCAGGTGCAAGGAGTTCCACGAAGATATCAATGGTGTCTTGAGTCCAGAGGTGAGACGAGGGAATTGAACGATAACGACGTGGCTGTGCATGGAAGGTCCCGCCGCCGCGACCATGTTGTTCCTGCTGCTGTTGAAACCAGACACGATCCTTCGCCAGTCGGCGCTCGTAGTTGCGCTGATTTCGTACCCGAAAGTGAACGTTTGAGACGAGGTAGCCGTAAAAGATTAGCACCGTCTTGGCAACTGACATCGCACTCGTACCAGGACGCACGAAAACGCTTGTCGCGTGGAGGCACCGGCGCAGTTGGTTCCACAAGGAAGACTGCGTGTCCGTCGACAGCATGTTCACCACACACGACTGAGCACTGAGACAGTCATTGTGGACTACTCCAAAGACAGAGAGCGCCGCATACGGAGACCCGAAGCGCTCACGTAATTTTGGAGCTGTGGTAGCATCACCAATAGGCAGCCGCAGCGACTGCAAAAGTGCCGTAAACAAGGGCTCTGCATAGCGGTCCATGTCAACCGCACCAACATTAATAATGTGCATACGAGCGACGACCTTGAAGGCACATGTCATCCACAGCGCGCGATGCTGCTGCCACAGGTACGCGTCTTTAAAAAGAAACTCTACAATGCGTTCCGTGAGCGGCAAAGCTGCCTGTAGCGAGCTAGCTTTCTTTCCCGCCTCCTGTTCCTCTTCGGCATCACTGCCCATCATCGCCGCTAAATCCGCGTGGCTGTTCACCTCCAGATGGTGCACTGGGAGCATGTTGCAGAACAAGCACAAATACGCCGCTGCTTCGTCTGTGTCCCTTGAGAAGTGAGGAGCACAGTAGTCCCACAGACCCTCTAGTGCCTCAGCCCCAAAGTGGCAGGACGCCAGTTGGCAAAGGTTCAGCGTCTCTCCACCAACCGTGTTGACAACGTGGTTGAACACGCGTGTCGCGCGCGATGCCCTAGACTCACTCACGAGGCCCAAAATGAGCTCCAGAAGTGGACGCCACGGCAACGTGAAGTCAACTCGGTCGGTACTGTGATGTGGTCGTGCCTGGCACACAACAGAGAAGCAGTTTGACACCTTCACCCAGTGCCTAGGGTTTCTACACATGAATGGCCAATCCACCAACCACGCGTAGAGCACAGGAACCACTCGGCGGTAAAGACGGTAAGGTATCAAGTAGAGCTCAGACGTGCTCCGCTCTCCTTCCTCGCCCGTGAGAAGGCACAAGAGCTGCTGACAGAGTGCGCGTAGTGTGTCATCAAGCTCGAACCAGCTGCGGGGATAGAGAAAAGAAGGCGAGGACAGGCTTGATGACGCTGCTGCTGCTGCTGTTAGAGGGGAGGAAGGCAAGGTTGAAGATTGAAAGGCAAACGGAGGAAGCGCGGAGCCATAGGGAAGGGACCCCACTTTAAGATCACCAAGCTCACTGCTCTCGTTGGCCGAGAGAGCGGTCTCGCACCCATCAAGACCCTTGGAAGCTAACCACGCGCGATAAGTATCTGGAGCACCTAACTGTGTAAGACGATCCACAAGAGTCCAGAGTTTTGCGGCATCGTCGGTGTTGATCTGGTCCTGCAAGCTTTTATCTATGCAGCGGTTTGCCCTCCTTAGCAGCTGCTCTGTACGGGCCCCAGCACCAGCAGCAGCCGATGCTGAGACCTCACCACACGATGCAAGCCCCCCAGTGGCACCTGGTACGTCGCGGGTTTGCTGATACTGAAGCGGTGGTGCGAGTGAGTCACCATCATCGTCATAATCACTGCAAGGCATGGGGCTACTTGAGTCATTGTGTGATCCTTCTGACATGAGTGAGTCTTTAGAAGCTGATGCTTTCCTCAGTCACTACAACTGTGTGTGTGAGTGTGTGTGAGTGTGTGTGAGTGTGAGTGTGAGTGTGTGAGCTGAAGTTACACTTTTAAAGTATTTGTCACCACCTGGGCTCCCTATGCGCCCCTTTTGTTTGAGAGGGGGGGGAGAGAAAGCAAGGGAGGGGGGTGTAACGTACTCGTGTACACTTACGTCAGTGCTGATACAGAGATTGCTAAACCAGCCACCTCGCCTAGAAACACTGTTTATTGAATTAATTTATTGCGCGCTATTTTTTTTGGCTTTTCGTATATATATATATATATTACAAAGTTTTAATATATTTTTTAAATAGCAAAAACACACACAAAAAAAAATGAAACGGTGGTGTATTGGATCAAAGCTTTTCTCCACTGAGCTACTTCCTTAACCCTTTGTGCTTTAAACCACTTCCTATATTTTATATGTTTCTGATATATTAGTTGCGTACACCTCACTCACGTGTATGAACCTTTTTTATTTTTCCGCGCCTTCGTAGATTCCTCCTGTACAGCTTTTATACAAGAAAAAAAAAAGGGAGCCAATGACAATTTTATATCTTTCAATCTACACCTTGGCAGATCTCTCGTGTTTCCAGCACTTAGAGAGGAGAGGTGGGGAGGGGGAAGAAAGGTCCAACAGAATGTAAGAAGCCCCGTAGATAAAAATAGATGTGAGAAGATATATATCTGTGCGCCTTTGGAAAAAAAAAATAGCCCTTAAAGTGTTTTTACGCAAGAGAAAAAAAAAGAACTAAGAAAGAAATAGATGATTATAATGGATTTACTGGCAAACACTCTTAAAAAAAGAAAAAAAAAAAAAGATGATCAATGCTATCAGATATTAGAGAATAAATAAAAATCTTTTAACAATATATATATATATATATAGAGAGAGAGAGAAAGAAAGAAAGACTGGTTCGACATGAAGTAGGAAGAAAAAGTAGCAAGATGCTAATACATGAGTTCGTGCTCCTTAAAAAAGGCCAACTACATTAAAAGAGATAAATAAAACAGAGACAGAGAAGTGCGTTTCTTCTTCCCCGTCCATCTTTCTCTCTGTATTTAAGATGCATTTCCATGCCTCCCAGCCCCCCCCCCCCCACTTGATTGGCAGGAGTTACTGGAATGTGCTTGTGTGTATGCTTTGTTGTTGTTGTTGTTTGCGTCTCTTCGCAATAAACTATCATACATACAGAAGAAAAAAAAAGTGTCACAACACACACGCCCCAACAGTTGAATAACGCAGCTCACCAACCCTTCTCTCTCTCTCTTTCTCTATACAGAACGCCAATTGCAAATATATATATATACGTCCAGGCGCGCCTAACATATACACACCCCACCCATTATTGGTCCAGAACTTGCCCATCTCCGCTATTTCCGCAATGGTTTGCGTTGTTGTGCCCCTTTGCTTTCTCCCTCTCTCTTCCTTTCACTCTTGTTGTTGTTGTTGTAGTAGTCCTCTTTTTTATTTCATCCATTTTCCCTTGCTTGTTTTTTGTTTGTTTGTTTACAAGACAAAACATAGTTCAAAGTTGCGCTCGCCGTTCCCGTAGTAGACCTGGCCGCACTCAACCGTGCCTGGCCGGTACCAGAAGAGAGACCCCTCAAAGAACAGGTTCTGGACAGTCACGACGTTCAAGGTAGGATCATACTTCACTACCCAGACACCCTCTGGAGCGTCGTCCGTGATGGGCATCAAGTAGTCCGAATGGACGTTGTATGTCGGTCCATACAACACACTGTTGCGCTGCGTGCACCCCATGTGGCGTGCCTTGAGGTAGCACGAAGGCTTCAGAGCGTGGTGGAGAGGCTGACCAGAGAAGCAGCGGTTCTCTGACCCACACTGTCCGCCCTGCAGAAGGTACTGGCCACGCACCACCAGGCAGCATGCTGAGTCATGCAGAGCAATAAAGTGAGCAAGGCGAATCGATTCGGGGACGGAGACGATCATAAACTTGGGCTTTTTCTTCTTGGGGACCTGTGCAGCCATATCCTCCTCGCCTTCCTCCTCGCTTCCCTCCTCGCTTCCTTCCTCGCCTTCCTCCTCCTCGTCCTCTTCATCGTCGGCGTCGTCAGCGTGCTTTTCCGCTTCCTCCCTTGCCTTCGCTAACAACTCATCCGGGGTGGGGATCTCCACCACTGGCTCTGGGTCCGGGGGGATGTCTTTGCGCATCTTGTACTCAAAAGTTGGGTCGCCCTGATACACGCCACGAAGCAGCTCACAGAACTCTGCCTGATCCTCGGTGGGCTCCTCGAGCATTTGCCAGGTGACGCCACCGTTAATGCTGTAGAAACTGATGCGAGGCCCAAAGAACCCATTCGGTGCCACCTGCGCCACCAGGTAGTCCTTCTTGTATCCGCACACCTTGCCCCAGAACTGAGCAGGGGCGGCGTATTGGCTAGAAAGAAACGGGATAGAGCAGAGAAGTGCGGTCTTCTCAATGGCTGTGATGGTCTTACCAATCACTGGCAAATACTCTGCATTACTGGTGGTCATCTGGGTACTCTCTTGCTTTTTTTTTTAAAAAAAAAGACAGATGAAGATATGATATGTGTGTAATGTGAATACTCTTCTTTCTTTCCCTCTCTGTGTGTGTGCGTGTGTATGTAATGGGCAAGGAGGTCTCTATCACGCCTCACCACTGAGCGGGGATATCTATTCTAATAGCAAATATATTGAGGAAATGGAAATGGTTGCGCGGCGCTTGTGGTCAGGCTCTCTCTCTCTCCTCGGATGTCAACTCCGTTCCGTAAATATATATGAGTATACTCCTCTTGTGGCGCGATACGCACTCTCACCACGCTTTGATGGATATATATTCTGCGCGTGTGCTATATATATATATATATAAGTAGTAGAAACGTTAAAAGGGAAAATAAAGGAGAAAAAAAGAACAAAAAAAAAAGTAAAAATCAGCTCTGTTGTAAGATGAGTTTTCAGTCAACCTTCTTGTGCCATCGTTCTGCCACTACGATGATGTGTGCTATTTTCGCAACAATTTGATATATATTTATATATATGTATATGTATTGCATCGTGCGATATATATTTATATCATGTGAGTTCGCTACAGCTCACCCCGGTCCGAGTTCTCGTTGTTCTCATCTTCGCCACCATACTCGCTGCCATCACCCTCGCCACCACTTCCATCTGCACTGTCGCTACTGCCATCCCTCTCCGCCTCCTCCTCCTCCTCCTCGTCATGACCGCTATTCTCCTCATCGTCCTCTTCGACGCCTTCCCCGAAGGATATGTCCAACTCCTTCCGGACAATCCGCAGCGCTCGCTGGAACTCCTCAAGCAGCTCCCGCTGCTGCACAGTGCCCAGGCGTACCAGGGTGTTCTGGTGCCACTGGGCGATCACATTTGGGTGTGGAGGTACTACCACGTAGCACAGTCCGCTGCGGTGCACAAGGCGGCAGTGACGATTGACGACAGGGGTGTCGGGATAGTACGAAAAGTCTGAACTGATAAGAAGCTCCAAGAGTCGTCGCCGCGCGGCTGCCTCGTCGCACGCCGGCACGATGGCATCATAGTGTGTGCTGAGGCTTTCTTCTTTAGGGTTCTGATAATAGCAATGAACAGGGATGGCGCGAAGATGAAAACGAGAGGCGTTGGCAAGAAACGCGCCGTACCAGTCCGTCACTGTCGCGGCATCACACCACAACCAAGACACCTTCAAGTAGTAGCAGCACTTGGGGTTGTATGTGCGCGGGAGATCGATATCGAGTGAGATAAAGCGCTCAGCAATGGGCTTGTCAAAGAGTATCGTGCGGCCTGTGGAATGATCGACGACGCTGCGGGTTTCTAATGTGAGTGGACTCTCACGTGCTAGCACCACCTCCGTAAGCTTCGGAGCGCGCGGCAGCTCTTGCGGCATCTCATTGGATACATCCACCCGCAGATCCGACATGTCGGGTAGCCACTGCATGTTCCCTTGTGTGGAGAGGTGAGCACAGAAGCGATACCCAATAAAGCGTGCAAAATCCTCGAAGGAAACCGGCTTGCTGGGGTCCTCGCTGAGCAGCACGACAGCTGCCTCACGCGCGCGCAACCACACATCAGGACTTCTGGGGGTGCACGTAGTGGGGCGGCTCTGCAAAGAGTGGTCCAGGGCCTCCCAGCAGAAGCCGTTTGTCTCCCCGACCTGTGCCTCAAGGTGTATCTCCCGCTCACAGAATAAGTCGCTCAAGTAGTTCCAGAGTGCGTATCGGTAAGACAGCATGTGTGTTACCTGGCCGTTGCTGTACATGCCGCGATGCAGCGCACGCGTCACAGAAAGCGCCCCCGCCGTCTCCGTCATCTTTAATGTGTGGGTCTGATGTCCAATAGTCATCTCAACTCGAACATTTGGTGCTGGGTCCGCGCGAGGCCACTGCATGGGGTACGACATGGTGGGGCCCCCGTCCACCACGATCTGATACTGCTGCTGCAGTCGCTGAAGCACAAACTCAATCAAACGGCATCGCTCCCCTTCGTCCTTTGTGATGGCGCCACGCTCTCGCCCTCGTCCTCCTCCTCCTCCAGCGCCATCATCGCCGGAAACCATGTACTGATGCGGCGACACTGCGTAGAAGCTCTCGCGTGGATATGGTGTCTTGCAGCCGTAGAGCGGAAGGATACGGCACGCACACAGCCGCGACCACGCTGCGCTCTCTGGGCTGCAGTTGCCCAAGTTAGTGGGGTGCCGGTGAGACCAGCGACGCTGAAACACAGCGCTAGTGCTCACGTTCTCTGCACTCGTAGCGCCGCCGCCACCACCACCGCCGCCAGGTGCCGCCCCACCGCCTGTTGTCCCTCCGCATATAGCTGCACCTGCGCTCGTCTCCGGAATGGATGATGAGCCTTGAAACGCGAGCATGCCACTGTTGCCTGCCATGCTGATGAGTGGGTTGACGGGAGAAATCGCGAAGAGCAAACTGTTCTTCAGCTGCACGTAACCGATGGATACGGTCGGCGAGCACACGGAGAATGGTGTGGTAACGATAGGATGGAGCGACACACGGGGTGAGGAGGAGGAGTGAGCAGCCACACTAGGATCTGCCGCCAGAGCAGCAGCGTCACCAGTGCCAGTAGCGCTACTATCAGCTGTGAGCTGGGGAGAAGCGATGGGAGCTGCTGACGCGGCATACGGTGTCTGCCTCATTCGTCGACGCAGCGCTGGCTCCCACTCTGGCGCAGATGCCTGCTGCATAGTCTTCATATCATCGATTGCTGCATTCGCGTTCCTACTCTCGCCCTGCCTTCCTGCTCCTCTGCTCTCGCCACCTGTGTGCTGCGCGTCCGCCCTCACCATGATGAGCAGCGCCGCGGCACACGTAAAGAGAAGCTCCTCCGGGGCACGGAAACTGCAGCTGCTACTGCGAGTAGGGAGTACCAGTGTAGTGCCATCCGCTGTTACTCCGCACTCTGCACGCGCAAATATATCTGCGGGCCGAAAGCCAGACAAGAAGGCTTCATCGTCCTCCTGCCCGGCCTCGTTCTTGCCAGTACCACCGCTGCCGCCACCGCCACTGGGAGTGACATTGGTAGAAAGACGATCGTCACGGCCCGCAAAGCAGTGGAGCAACGTGGCCCACAGCGCATCCTCTTGAGAAACGCAAGAGTTAAATCGTACTCCAGCAGCAATCGCAGCTGGAGCAAGCATTAGCTCAAGTATCAGATTGCCGCCACGCAGGACGCTGTCCACGATGTTAAAACCGTGACGCGTCACGTCCATGCGCGTGCTGCACGCAAGCACGTGCAATGACGACTGTCCCTCCTCTCTGCTTTCGCGCCGCTCCTGCTCTCTCCACTCTCGCATTTGCATAAAAGCATTGGTGCTCAACACCGCGTCTTCTGCATGATCGCGCCAAGTGGCACTCAAGTGTCTCCAGTCCCGATCATCCCATGAGACCGCGAGACGTGGCTTCTGTCGGCGAAGCGGCTTCGGCCGTGCTGCTGCCACAGGAAGCGCAGCGCTCTTATTTTTATTATTGCCGCCCCCGCCGCTGCCGCCTTCTTGCCGCAAGTACCACGCACTCAGCACGGCAACGATAGTAGGAAAAGGCACAGCGACCACTGCGCCTGCATCGCTGGCGCGCCGTAGCGGCGGCGGTAGTGGCGCTCTAGCAGGAACAGATGCCGCGAAAGGTCTCTGAAAAGGAGTACGTGCTAAACTGTCGCTGCTCAAGCAACTTACACTGTTGCTGTGGCGTGCAGACGAGGTGGCATCATCCGCGACGCCGTTTCTGGCCCTTGTGCCGTCATGCAGTGCCTGCAGTGACCGCTTGAACGAGCCGGCCACAAAGCTGTGCGGATTCGACGTGGTTTGGTGATTCTGTGAGCGGCTTAGACATACAGGCACCGCACCACACTCATAAGCCTCCACTCCATTCAGTCGCCGTCCCGCAATCGCCTTCGCAGGTGTGGCGGTAAGGGCTGTGGTAGTAGTAGTAGTAGTGACAGCAGTGATTGAAGAGGACATCGCAGCTGCTGCTTTGTGGTGGTTCGTATCCCCACTCAACGCGAGGACGTGTGTTGTCGTGCTCGTGCTCTGCGATTGTTGGCACCACTCGCCAGAAGTGATGAAGCGACGCGGCACTGTGGGCCGCAGCGTGGCGGGGTAGACGAAGGTTGGCAGAGGGGTATCACGAAGTCCGAGGCCAGGTAGTAAAACAGTGCGGCCATGAAGTCGTGTGCCAGGCACCTGCACTGTGCGCGTGCATCCTCCTCCCTGTGCCGCGACGGTCGCCACAACTCCCAGTGCTGATGTTGCTGCTGCTGGTCCTTCTACGCCACTGTAGTCTACAGTCTCACCTATGGTGCTACCAAGCATCAGAGATGAACCCCCACGCTGAATAGTGGCGGCTTCACTGTTGACAGCTGCCTCATCTTGGCATTGCGGTTGCGGCCGCTGTTGCTGTTGCTGTTGCTGAGCGCGCAGCCAGTCCTCCTTCGTCAGCAGCTCAAAGGTTGGCTCACCTGAGCTGACTTCGAGTCTCGGGTAGTAGAAAAGTGTGGCAGCCCATTCCGGGGATTCGTAATAGTAGTAGTAGTAGTGTTGCTCCTGTGCGCTATCTTCTGCTCCTTCTTCAACGCCGCCAGCAGCAGCAGCAGCAGCAGCGGCAGCGGCGAGATCATACCCCTCCTCGCCGACTTCCGCTTTGCTCCGCCACATTGTCGGAGTTGTGCCACTAGGCAGCGCCTGGCTTAGCGCGAAGGCGGGCATACGGTTGCTGCTGCTGCTGTCAGGCTGGGGAATGTGATACTGTGACCTCAGCGTCGCGTCACTCGTACAGTACTCCAGCAGCGGTGTCGCATGCAGAGGAGGCCGGCCAACGCAGACGATGTACACCTTTTCTATGCCCACGTCGTGCAGTCGAGCACAGTTGACCTGCACGACGCTGTTGATTGCCTGATAGAGGCCTTTGCCAGCGGACAAGATGGTAATGTTGTGTCCAGTGGTGTCGAGGCGGCGGTCAATGTAGTGGTTATCGCAGCGCTCAAGAATAATACTGAGCGCCTCTAGTGTATTAGATTGTTGGGAGTGAACGAAAATGTCGGCCGCGGTAAGTTGCCGAATGGCCTTGAGCCTGTCCTTAAACTCTCTTGAGCGATAGTAGTAGTAGTAGTCGTCGCTACCACGAGCGCCGCTCCGGCCAGAAACCTCGCCACCGTCCTCTCCACACGCTGCAGCATCAATTTTGATATCATTGTAGGAGTCCTGATGTTGCTGCTGCGGTGATGTTGTGGATCGATCCAGTCTGTGTAGGCCATCAAACTCCTCAAGAAGGCGCACCACTGCCTGCTCGCGCACCTCACGCAACACCCGCTCCACCAAGGCCTCGCAGTGAAGATCCACCTCAGAGGTCACGTCCACGTCCCGTGCCTCCCGCGGTACCTCCAGCATGTGAAACACATCTGTGTTTCTCCCTAGCATGAACTCCTGCTTCAGCCTTCCTGTAAATACAACTCGGATAAGAGGGGTCGCCTTGCGCTTAGGCAGCTGCTGCAGCACCAGCTCCCGCACGAAGCGCTTGAGAGCCCAAGAGAGAGCAACGCGGCCGTCCAGTGTCGTCGCCCACATTTCAGTCGCCAGCTCCACCACGATGTAGTGAACTGGTGAGAGAGACTGGAAGTTGATGCGGGTCTCTGGGCATACAATGCCGCACACCACACGTGCGAGTATAGTCGCGGCAGTACCAGTCGCAGAAGCAAAGTCGGGTATACCACCCCTGTTGGGTGATGTTGTGTTGGTGCTCGAGTGGTGGGAAGCCCCGCTCTGTGTGCCGCCACTAAGGGTGCCAGTAGCAGCAGTAGCATTAATGGGGGATGAAGGTGCTCCGTTTGCAGACAACCGCGAAGTGCCCCCTATCACCACAGCTCCAGCACTCGTTGAAACGGATCTCAGCATTTCGCGAACACGAAAGCGGAAGCCACACACAAAGACCTCTTCACCTTCATATAAAATGGCTTCCCTGAGAGCTTCAGAAACGAGAAACATGTCAGAGCGAGACACATAATGATGTTCAAAGGTAAGCTCCACATGTGAAAGGCCGTATCGAGCTTGCACCTCCGCGTAGCTACTGATCACACGCGCAAGCGTCTTGCCCTTGGCGAGTTCGTTGATGACTGGGCACTTGTTGGTCAGAGACTGACTGACACTTATCGCACCGCTCGCATGCGCCGTCTCCTTCTCGCTAAACGCCATTGCACGACATATCCAACCGCCTGATGGGTGAATGGGATAAAGCGACGGACCGACAGGAGAAGCGGCACTCCCCACACTACCAGCACCAGAACCACTGACTGGTGAAGCAGTGGATGGAGAAAGAGGAGAGGCAGCATTGGTTGCAAAAGACGCATTATTACCTCCCAGCTCGGCGCATAGCCCACCACCTGCCGTGATGCTCGAGTTCTGCGGCAGCGCAGTGAGGTCAACGTAAGATCCCGTGGCGGTGGCGTAGTAGTACGAGCCGAGCCCTGCGAGATTGCCAGAGCTGCCAAAGCCGTCCATGCTACTAACCTGCGGGAGCTGTCGGTTTGCATTGGCAGTGCTGCTGGTAAGCAGGGAACCACCGCTTGGAGAGCTGTTCATGCCTCCCAGCATGGGTAGCGTCCACGCTCCCGGTGCGCTGGAGGCTGTTGTGATGGCGCCACTCGCGTCACGAAAAGCACACAGTTCTACAATCGCCTCCACCAGCGTGGCTGTCGAGTCTGTCTCTGGAAGCACTTCAGCGGGTTTGTATTGAGAGGTCTGAAATGCCGAAGTGTTGGTGGTAGAGATGCTCACGGAGGCCGACATGGAGGGCGAGCTAGATCCTGTGACGGGGTTTGTCATGTTAAAATTGCGAGGACAGAACAAGAAAGGCGCTTTGGAAAGCGTATCGTTGTGAGTACGAAAGACCACCTGAACAGTGGTGTCGCTACGCTGTGCAGAGCCTTGCTTCTGCGACTGCCGCTGCTGTCGTCGCAGTCCTACCCCCTTCATCTCTTCTTTTTGCTAATTTAAGTATGTGTATATTCGTATATACAGCACGCTATGGTTGAAGAGGGCAAGAAAGGAGAACAAAAATGTATTGGCACCGGAGGATGTAGTGCGTCAACAGAGACCAAAAAAAAATAAAGAAAAAAGACTTCACGTTGTTGTGGCAAACGACAATACCAACAGAAAAAAAAGGGGGCAGAAGATATGATTACTATTGCTGCTGCCTCTTCTCTGGTACTCTAGCAAGCAAAAGCTTCATGTTTGTTTTATAACGTAATGAGAGGAGGAAAAGAAAAAAAAAATTAAGCATTAAAAATAATAATAATGTAAATAGCAAAAAGGAGAGAGAACGATATAGGAAGCACGTACTTACACTTCACGCCTTCATTATATATATATATATATTTCGTTATGTAATAGCACACCACAGAGATGTTAAATTACTATCAAAAAAAAAAAAAATAGCAACAAATAAACAACAACAAAAAAGGAAAAAAAAATATGACAGTATTGACAGCCAAGCAATGCAAGAAGCGAAGTAAGCACAGAGCGTAAGATGACGCAGAAGAGAGAGAGAGAGAAAAAGGAATGAAGATAACACACACACACACTCTCTCTCTCTCTTAATTTGCCTTGAATATAGCGCTTACTATCTTTCATTAACATTTCCTTTCCTATCTTGTTGGAGTTTTTTTTTTTTTCGTCTCTGTGTGCACCTAGGAGTATGGTGTGTGTTGTGACATTTTTTTCTTCTTCTTATTCTTTCTTTCTTTGAGTACTCCCAATACGCAGAATATAAAGGGGGTGTAAGTTCGCTAGCTGGTGAAACGACACGTGTTTTGTTTTGTTTCGAGCATTTTTGCTCTCTTCTCTTTTTTTTTTTTTTTTTTTTAGATCTCCACGCCAATACTCGCCAAAGACTCACGCACATCTGCAGCCATCGTCGTGTTCGGGTGGCCTACCAGCCTCTCACGCAGCTCCTCAGTAGCTTCTGCAAGGCGTGCCCGTATTATCGTCACGTCCTGCAACAAGAGAACAGTCTTCGTGTCACTTTGGCCAGTATTACCGCTGCGATTGAAATTAGCTACGCCGCCAGCAGCTGAGCTGTTCCCTGCAGCGACAGCAGTAGCAGCAAGTGTCTCCTCCAAGACATTCAAGCGCAACCGAAGAATACGCACCCGCAGCGTCAGCGGTACGAGTAGGCGGCGTCGCCAGAGGGAGACACGTGCGGAGTGACCAGCGCCAAGATCTGGGCAGCGCCTCCACGCGCGCGGAGGAAGATACGCAGATGGCGCGTGGAATGCTGCTGTGTTGCACAGAGAAAAGGGCTGGAGAAACAGTGGAGAGATCGTATTCTGCTCCGCCTCAGCAGACATAGGCGTGGGCGTGGCTTTTTCTCCCTCTCCTGATGAGGAAGCTCTTGGGCTTGTGCGGAAAGCGTCAGTGGCGGTGGTGGGGAGCTCTCGGCATCGCTTACGCGAACGCGCAGGAGCGCCGCCAGGCTCCGTGGACGACCTCTCAGAAGGACTGGATGAGGTGCGCTGTGAAGAAGGCGAAGAGGACGGAGAGCATTGAGCCGCCTCATACGAGCCGACGCGTACCGCAGCCGCCCCAAGAATGGATATATTGGCAAATTCCATCCATACATCAAGATAGTGACATCGCTGTAGTGCGGACTCCCACTCCCCAAGAGCCACGAAGTAGTAAACGTAATGCAGCTCAAGCCACGCGCGGTGCTCCCAGTACTGGACCCTATCCTTTTCCTCCAAGCAGATACTCTCCTTGCCTTGAAGAAGCAGGTCGACAATGTTCAGAAGAAACTTCAAGCGCAGCGCGCAACCGCTAAAATCAGGACTAGATAGCAAAGGCCGCCACTGGCCGGGGGCTGCATCGCCCTCAACAGCACCTCGCAACAGCTGTGACGGCGCGGTTAGTTCAGCGTCGTCGCCCCCAGCTGCTGCCGCCGATGATGTGTGTGCACTGTAGCTGGAGCCTAGAAAGCACTCGCGCCAGTCATGCCAGCTATACTTTCTATATCTTGGAACGGCATCCACTGCAGGGTCTGCGGTTTGGGAAGCAACAAGGCGCATAGAAGGTGGGAACAACCGACCCCACTCGTCCATCACCTCTTCCGTGGCCTGCTTCAGATTGTCCAAGGTAGATAAGACCGCAGCCCATGCCACCAAGAGCGAGTCTGCTGATAGCCGTATCCGGTCAGGATGCCGGTCTCTGCGCTCTGTCAACCCAGAGAGAGCACCAGGAAGACCGAGAAGCTCTTCTACGTTTGCTGCGTTCATGATGCGATCAATTGCGACACGATGCTCGCTGCCTTCCTCTTCTTCTTGCTCTTGACTCTCCTCTTGCTCTTCCTCGTCACCATCCAGTAATCGCCAGCGAAATGCAGGGCCCCGTGATCTCAGGTTCTCCCTCTCTTCAGAAGTGGCGTGCTGCTGCCGCTGCCGTTGCCGCCGCCTCGGTGCTGCTGTCTCGTCCCCCTCCACGACTGCGTCTTCTGCGTCATCTCCGCTTGCTTCATCTTCACCACTACCGTCCTCGGACCCCTCCACATTCTGATCTCTCCGTCCCCACGCAGCCGCTTCTGTGCGCTCCTGGCGGGCAAACAGTGCGACCTCAAGGTTCCCGCCGAGGACGGTGCTTTCCAGTCTGCTGCTGTACCGCCTGAAGCGAATGAGTGACTGACGCACCTGCATGAGGGCCGTCTCGGTAGATTCCGCGGTGACCGTGCTGGTCGCATCGCATTGCTGTAGTGCCATGGAGCAGAGGGATCGCTTATGCAGCACGAGGCTCCTCTGCATTGCTGACGTCATGTGTCTGTTCCTCCATCGAGAGCCATCGCCGTTGTCATTGTGAGTGCTGTTGTCGCTGTGGATATCATCGCTGTCATCACCGTCATCGCTTTGGTGGCTGCTCTCACTAGCACTGTTGCTGCTACTGCTGCCGCTGCTACTAGAGTCTGATTCAACATCGTCACTCTCATCACTGGTATTGTGGTCGTTGCCGTCTTCTTCTTCCAGTGAGGAAGGCAGTGAAGACGACATCGTCTCCCACTCGCTAGACTCCTCCTCCTCCTCGCCTTCAGTCCCGCTTACACCTCCTCCAGCAGATGGTGCCATGAGCTGCAGGATGTGACGCAGGCCTTGCATGGGAGTAAAGCGCTCCCCACGCACGCTAAACATGAGCTCACTCCCGGGTTGATACGACATCGTAATCACATCGTCTGCGCTGCTATCTCCTTCGCTACGAGCTCTGTTGACGGCAGCAGCAGCAGCAGCGGCAGCAGTCGCCGCACGCTCCTCTTCTACCGCTGCGCGCATGCGCTCAGATCTCACCGTGGGTATGGATCCCAGCAGCGTGGACACTCTCGGTGCGAGCACTTTAGCAGTGCTATCGATGCCACAGGTAATGAGAATGTGATTCTTCGGATGGCAAAGCACACCGTTGACGATATCACCATCGCCTTGAGTCTCATGCAGGTGTTTACCGTCCGCCACACGCCAGAAGTGCACTTTCCCATCATCACCGCCAGAGCACACCATGGAGTCCTCCGCCATCCAAGCCACCTCCTTGAACATAGTCGTCACGTTCTCGCGACCACAAAGTTGTATGCTGCTCTCACAGTTCACAAGCGGCACGCTACGACCCCCCGTGCTAGGCAGCTGTGTGATAGTTGCGCATTGAGCGTGGTCCTCGCTGCATCGCTCATGCTGCTCAGATGTCAAAGTAGATTTATATGAGTAGGTGAGGGCGACCTTTGGATCATACGAGTAGTTTGACATCTGCGAAGCCGCCTCCTGCACCTCTCGCTCCCACGGCACAACGTAGACATCGTCGCTGCGGAAGTTCACCGCGAGTTGATCACCACGCTCGCTAAAACTGAGCCCACCAACGCCTTCATCCGCTACTCTGAAGCAATAAGGAGCTCGCCCCTTGACGGCGAGCGCCGCAAAGGAGTGTAGGCTGCCCATGCGCACATCATGAAGATAAACGTAGGAAGTGTCCGTACCACTAGCAAGTAAGTATGGATATCGCGAGTGCGCAGCCAGCGCGGTCACCTTCCTCACCGCTCCAGGCAGTGGACTTCCAACAGAAGGCTCCCCACTAGCCCTACATCGTGTATCGATGCGGGCGATGATGCCGTGGTCATACGCCACGTAGGCAGTGTTTGGCCACGCCTCTGAGCACACGATGGAGCTTGCCATCTCCGCTAGCACCATCTTGTACGTTGTTTGAGCTGTGTTCGTGTCTAGTACAAGGGTTTGCCCATCCAGTGCGCATGTAAGGATATTCGCCCGACTTGTGTAAGGCACGAAGACTGCGCTAAAGATGTTTGCTCTGTGATCCGTCGTGTAACACTGCATACGCTGCCACGAGCACGTGTCGTATAAACACACGCAACGATCATCGGAGCCTGTGAGGAGCACCTCGCCCAACGCGTCCATGGCGATGCTGTTGATGCACCCACTGTGACCCTCCAGGCGACGTGCAATGCGCAGCGACTTCACCCATAGCTCGCTCTCCGTGTGTGCGTGGCGTGGGGGATGTCGCCGTTGTTCTCGAGGGGCCTCTCCAGCCACAGCAGCAGCGGCACCAGAGGGCAGTGAAGACGGGGTATGAGAGAGCGGATACCCATGTAGCGCCAGTACGCCACGGGAGCGAACCTCTGAACTACTTGGGTGATAACCTACAGAGGCAAGCGCGTAGTTGCGGGTACGCAAAGGTCCAAGTGGATGCAGCATATGTGCTAAATTGGAGTCATACACAAGCGAACGCACACAGTGCGCCCCTGCATAGCTGCTAGATAGTAGTGGCTCATGCTGTAGTGTGGGAGGAATAGAACTTGCCAAGAGCTCCGCGTCGTCTGTCGCGCTATTCATCTTTTTTTATCCACCTCTCTTTCTCCCTCCCTCTGTTCCGTTTGCCTTGATAAAGAACAAGATGCTTTTCCCCCAATCAAATAGTAGACCACAAAGATTTAAAAAAAAAATGTATGAAGAGGGAACAAAGAAAAACTCAGTACGGTTATCTGGAAGAAATATAGATGGCTACGTATTTGTAGAATGTTACGACTCTCCGCCACTTAAGAACACAGAATAATAATAGTAATAATAAAAAAGAAGATTAAAAAAAAAAAAAAATGTATTTCACATTAAAACGCAACAAAAAATTGTACTTCTTTAAAATCTTTAAAAAACAAAAAACAAATTACGCGTTGAAGTGTTTAATGCATCTGTCTAGTATCTTTTTTTTCTCACCTCCTCTCTCTCTCTCTTTCTGAAGTGTTATCAAAAAAAAAATATAAAAAAATGGATGCTCAATAATAATGTACAGGAAATACACTCATACAGTAGCGAAGAGCCCCAGAGAGTCGCCCACATCCTTTGGTCGATACACCTTGCTCTCTCTCTCATTCTCTCTCTCATTCTCTCTCTCTCTCTCTCTCTTGCCCAAGCAGAACCGCACAACGCAGTCACTGAGACTTGAGAAGGAAAGCAAGAAACGCTACTACAGCTGATCAAGTAGCGCCTGCTGTAGTTCAAATGTGCGTGATGTATCGTGTGTGCGAAGCCTGGCACCCCCAGAAGTAGCCGGTCGAGGAGAGCGATGAGATCGCTTGTGTTGTTGCCGGTCGTGTTGGTGGCTGCGAGCAGTAGAGGAAGATCCGGAGCGCAGCACTGCAACCGCGTGACTGGCCTTACCGGGCTGATGTGGTGCTGTCATCGTCTTTGCCGCCTCATGCAAAGATGCGTCCTGCATCATAGTCTCAGAGGCCCCCAGCCGCTGCAGCTCTGTCTCCACCGCCGCAAGCCTCTCCAGCAAGGTGGCCCTCTCATTTAGCAGTCTGGATACGGCAGCCTGCTTTCTAGCGGTGATGGCACCGCCACCACCGCGTTGTGCCCCACTGGAATGTGCGTGCAGGGAGCATGCAGCGCCAGCAGTTCCATCAGGGAGTAAGCTACGCCTCATGTGCAGCAGAGGAAACAAAGATGAGGCTGTCTCAATACCCTGAAGCTGTGTGCTAGCTAGTCGCATTGAGGCGCACATCGTATGGTTACCTTCGCTCTCCCCCTCCACCTCCCCCTCCTTCACGTTCGCATCCTCTACCACATCAGCATCCGTTGCCAACGTTTGTTCTGTGCGGTTTTGCAAAAGACGTCCGCCGCAGTGATAACAAAAAGTTAACAGTTTCGCTAGGCATGCGTCCCAATTCTCCTCCGGTGCTGTCGCTGTCGCCTCTGTCACGACCTCAGCGCATAAGACGCCACAGTGTGGGCATCTCGTACGGACGGTGCTGTCATACATATAATATTGAAGAAAACTATCTACCTATGTTAAATGCACTGACGGATACCTCGTCCTACTTTTAGATCCTCTCGTCTTCTTTCCACTCTATAGCAGCAGTAGAAAAACAAGGCACACGTTCTGGCCCTTATAGCCAAAAAAAAAGGTCCCCCTTTTATGCAATACGGTAGGGGGCGTACAGCTACATACCCATAAAAAAAAAAAAAAAAAAGAGAAGAAAGCAAAGAAAGCATGCGTACATTTGTATTGAGTGTCCCACAACAAAGTAATAACAATAATAATGTTGTAAAAAGAGATACAAGGGCATATCAGGTCATGCCTTCGTACATACATAAAAAGAGATTGTAAAAAAAAAAAAAGAAGAATGAGAGATGAGGACCTTAAATAATAATAAAAAACTATCCTCTATCTATCTCTCTCTCTCTTTTGCTCTTCTTTTCCTAACCAAACACTTTGTTTGTGGTCTGTTGCTGTAGTTTATTAACCTCGCTTCTTCACAAAGCATAGCCTCCAAAGAATACAAAATAATAATAAAAAAATTTTTTAAAAAAAAAAGTGAACAACAAGCACACATAAACCTTTCACATCAAATTGGTTAAGAGAGTAGCATATATATGTATTCTCCTGTCTCTATTCTTTCTTCTTCTTCTTCTTCTCCGCCCACTTTCCGACTCATTTTCTTTCCCTCAATTGCACTGCATATTCGCTTCCGATACGTTCTTGGAAGAGGGGGGAGCAGGCATATACATATATAAATACATATGCAACAAGTTGGTTAGAAGAATGCGCGTGCATATCGACATATACAAATATATCAAGAGAAATGGGAAAAAAAAACATAACACCGTCAACATAATAATAAAAATAATAATAATAAGCAACAGGTGAAAAGGCCGTTTCTTTTTGTCATACCGCCTCCCCCCCCCCCCCCCCCCGCCTTAGCAAGACATAATAATAATGTGCCCCGTCCTCTCGCCCCTAATCCTTTTACTGCCTCTTTGTGTTTTCTTCTATTTTCAATCTTCTTTATCGAGCAACTACACTTCAGTTTTCGATCAATTTTTTCCCCCACGTTTTTTTTTTGCCACTCCTCTCATCCTAGCATGTCTTGAGTCTGCACGCTCGATCATCCTCTCTTCTCCTCTTATCTCTCTCTCTCTCCCTCCCTCCCAGAATACTAACACCTACAAGTGTGAGATGTTCAACACAAAAAGAAAAGGCAAAAAAAAAAATGTAACAAGGAATTATTGGAATAATAATAATAATAATAATAGTAAAAAGGGAGAGGGAGAGAGAAGAGAGGAAAAAAATGAAAACTGTGTGCTTGAAAAGTAGCATCGCCAGGGGAGTTTGTGCGTGTATGTGAGTATATGTGGAACGGAGATGTTGTTGTTGTTGTTGTTGTTGTTTGTGTGTGTGTGTGTGTGTGTGCATATGGACCTTGCGCCACTCCGCATAATATCTTCATTTATGTGTGCATTCACCAACAAGTTTCAATGAGTACGCACAGTTCTCAGCACCATCCTATTTCAAAGTAAAAAAAAAAATATGATCTTAGATAAAGCAAGAGAAAAAAAAGAGAAAAATAAATTTCCATCACACACAAACACACACTCCCCCTCCCCTGGGCAGTAGCGTATGGACGCATAAACGTAGACGGACTTCTATCAAGTTCCGCCGCATTGAGCGCAGGAGATGGAAGAAAAAAAAAAGCACATAAAAGTCCAAAAGCCCCAGCAGGATATTCAATCATGTAAAGGAAAAAAAAAGAAAAAAAAAATAACAGAAGCTCCTCATCTGTGTTAGATGGTCTTCCTTTATCTTTCCTTCTTACTCAATGTTGTACTTCTCTATTTTGTTTTCCGTTCCTCGCGCCGCGGACATTTGCGTCGTCGCATGTCTTGCATATGCCTGTTTTGCTTGATATGTTTCCTTTTCCTCATTTATATATCCCTGCGAGTCATGTCAGAATTAGTTGTTGTTGTTGTTGTTGTTGTTGTTGTTTGTTTTTCATTTCATTTTTTTTGTTGTTTTGAAGATTCCTTAAGCGCGCATCAGGCTTCCTCAATGAGAGGCCCCCCCCCCTCCTTCATATAGCTCGTAAGAAAATAATAATAGTAGCACAAAAAAAAAAAAGACATGTCATACCTATTTTGACTTCACTGCCCCTATGTTATTAAGATGTTGGGTGCTTCAGCCTCATCTTTTCTTTTCTTTCTATTTTTCTCTTTTTTTAAAAAAAAAAGTTACAGTATCAATCTTTATATGTGTGTGTGTATGTATATATGTTTAAACTGTGCGATAAAGCTTTCTTTACAACGACGAAAGAAGAAAGAGGTGTCTCTCCACATAAGTAGAAGAGGGAATCATAGAAGTGATGGCTCGTTGTTAAGAGTTGTTGCTTTTGGTGTTGTATTTTTTTAAAAAAAAAAAAAGAGAGAGAAAGAATGCGCGACACACTCAACAACAACAAATAAACAACATAAAAAGAGAAGGAGAATCAACTTAAGGAAAAAAAGAGAACACATAAGCAACAAAGGGACAACACAATACGAACGGAGCGTATCAGCAAACAACAACAACATTAAAAAGAAAAGAGAAGAAGGAAAAGAAAAGAAAGATGAAAGGAGCCCTCACTAAAATATTGAAAGAGAGTACACAGAAAACAAAGAAAAAAAAGCCCGCAGAAGATGCGAAGATATATGTACGCACACGCACACGCACACACACAGACACAGACACAGACAACATTTCTTTTTCTTCACTCTACATGCTTCCTTCTTCTCGCTCTCAAAAAAACATACAAGAAAAAGAGAAGAGAGGGAAAGAAAAAAAAAACTCACAAAAACAACTGTCAAAAGAAGAAGAAAGAGAGGGAGGCCTCCTTCCTTCGTCTCTGCAACTCCGCCTCGCTCACCTACCAACCTGCACACATGCACACACACACACTCATCAGAACACATACAAACAAAAACGCAATCAGTAACGCAGGAAGAAGAAGAAGAAGAAATACACGTCAATATGTATATATATAGCATTTGTGGAACAATAATAATAAAATTAGAAAGAATGCACAGAGAAACACATGCTTTCGACAACTATAAGCATGTGTTTCAAATATCAACTCCTGTGGCTACAATACATTTCACCATCTATGTGACACACACACACTCACACACACCCCACCCTCATTCTCAACCCACTATTATCTAATATCCACCCCTTATCTCTTTATCTTTTTTTATCCCATGCTTTTTGTTATCATTATTATCATTATTATTATTTTCCTCCCCTCTTCTCTTTTCCTCACAATAATAAACCAAGAAAAAAAAAAGAAGAGCAATAAAATAAAAATAAAAATAAAGTTTGTCACGATCACAGAATGCTAGAAGTGAGGCAATACGTGCCTACCGCTACAAAAACAAAAAGAAAAGAAAAAAAAAAAAAATTGCATACACATAAACGTTTCTTCCACCTCGCCCTCATACTGGATGCACAAAAGAAAAAAAAACATCATCATTTCATCCAAATCTTTTTTTTTTCTTTTTTCTTTTTTTTTTTTTTCCTCAGCCTCTACATACGGGTAAACAAACAAAAACAAAAAAACAAAAATAAAGATAATAATAAAAGTTCAAAAGACGTGGTATTATCTTTGCGGGTAAAAAGAAGAAGAAGAAGCGTTTCCGATCGAGCAGCAGAGAGTTGTTTAAAAAAAAAAAAAAAATAGGAGGGGAAGAAAGAAAAATAGAATTTTAAAGAAAAATAGAAAAGAAAATGAAAATGAAATCACGGCGCATCACTCAATATTTTCTCTCTTCTAATCAATACCCTCGTGCACCCCCCTCCCTAAATACCCGTCACAAACATAACTTCGACGGACAGAGCCAAGTGGAAAGTGAAAAAAAAAAAAAGAGAGAGAAAAGAAAAAAAAAAAAATAGAAACTGATAATGGTAGCTTTACACTCTTTCTTTTTCTCTCTTGCTCCTCTTCGTGCATTCCTCTCCTCCCACTCCCTCCGCCTTCGCCGTCTCTCACTCCTTGCTTTTAAACCTCCACAGTCCGTTTCTTCTTCTTCTTCTTTTTCTTCTTTTTTTTTTTCTCCACCAACTCCTCCCCTCCCCCAAACCCCCTTTCTTTTATTTTTTTTTTCCAACTACTTAACCAGCCCAATGCACAGATAGGTGCTCGCTCGCTCTCCCGCGTGTGTGTGCATGCAAGTCCCTGTTTCAGCACCTCTATCATCACATAGAAGTAATGGCATTCTTCACCTGATTCGCATTTACAGGCTCTGGCACCACACCACGACTGAGCTGCGCGGGATCCCAGTCCACCTGGAACCACGGGTGCTCAATCACGCCACGCAACGTTATGCGCTTAAGAGGGTCTGTGGTCAGCATCTTCGCAATCAGGTCCTTCGCGTCTGGCGAGAAGTGCCGTGCCATGCGGTATTCACCGCGTTCAATCTTGGTAAAGAGAGCATTAACATTCTCATCGTCAAAGGGAAGGTACCCGGCGAGCATTACAAAGAGCACTACGCCACAACTCCAGACATCGGCCAGCAGGCCATCGTACCCCTGCTCACGCAACACCTCAGGCGCAACGTAGTTGGGTGTACCGCACACAGTCTGCAGCATCGTATTTCCGTTGGCGCCGTTCGAACGCTGTAGGTTACTGAGACCAAAGTCAGAGATCTTGAGAGTATCGTTGGCATCAAGAAGAAGGTTTTCCGGCTTCAAGTCACGATGTGCGATACCCTGGTGATGGCAATATGATATACCGCAGATCAACTGATGGAAGTAGTTACGCGCGGTCTTCTCGTCAAAGCGCTTCGCACTGGCAATCTTCTCAAAGAGCTCTCCTCCCGTAACAAGCTCGAGCACGAGATAGATATGATTGCTGGTCTGCATCACCTCATGAAGTTCAATAATGTTCGGTTGACGTAGCATCTTCATCACGGCAATCTCACGCTTTAGCTGCTCCTCCATGCGCTCTCGCACCAGCTGCTCTTTGTCTATCACTTTCACTGCCCACTGTTTACCTGTCTCAGTATCCGTAGCAAGTTTCACCTTTGAAAAGTTGCCAGTGCCGAGCGTGCGGCCGAGCTCATACTTACCAAGACGCTTCGGGGGGCCCATATTACTTAGTAATTTTTCGTTTTCGTTTTGCAAAACGAGGTGTATGTGCTTTCGTAGATAGTAGAGCAAATGTATATGTCTATATAAAAATCTTTTCCAAAATCTACTACTCCTAGCAGTACGCGAAACGCAACCTTCTTTCTGACTGTGAAACTTTTTTGTTGCTTTTCCTTATTCCCCCTTTTTCCCCTTTCCTTTCCAGCGTGTGTATGATGTGTATTCCTCTGCCGTAAAGGACTTTGCTTTTGTCGCGTATGAAGCAAAGTAAGGCTAGAGAAGATAAAATACAAGTATGTACGACCGAACCTATTAGGAAGAGATGTTTCTCTCACTCACTCACTCACTCACTTACTCACTCACCCACTGGAGTACTTCTAGATAGATAGACTTGTTGTTGATGTTCACTAATATATATAAGGCACTTCACGCAAGTAGAAAAAAAAAAAATAGCATTTATATGGATAGGAAAAAAGAATTGATAATAATAAAAGCAATACAACAGAAAAGTCTCCTCACTCTATATTGTGTAATACAAAAACGACAGAGAAAAAAAGGCATCACATCCACAGCAAACTATACTGCTTTCTCCTCTCCAAAACGCATCATCATTAATATTATTGATCGCTTTTTATTAAAATGAACTTCTTGACTATCGTGGCATAGAAGTCAAGTAAATGTAAAAAAAAAAAAAAGAATCAAATACAAGAAACAAACATATATATATATATATATATGTATGTATGTATATACTACTCATCGCGTTTCTCTGCCTGTGTGTCTGGCACAAAAGGAGGGAAAAAAAAGGAAAGAGAGAGAGAGAGAGAGAAAGTGAGAAGAGCATATTAAATCACAAGTGCGTCTGCAACACGCACGACTCTGATTCATCACCCCCCTCCCCCCCCC